>CAMXCT020000173.1:114738-192691 GCA_947184155.2 Cladocopium goreaui
CTTCTCCTCTTGCCCTCTTGCCCTCTTGCCCTCTCCTTCTTTTCTATTTCTCTTTTGAAGGCGGGAGCAGGGGCAGTGCCAACGAGACACCCTTTCGCACGAAATGAGGGTCGATCGTCAAAAACTGCGGTAAAATTGCGATTTTACTTGTCCTGGAGCAACCCTTTCGCACGAAATGAGGGTCGATCGGCAAAAACTGCGGTAAAATTGCGATTTTACTTGTGCCGGAGCAACCCTTTCGCACGCAATGAGGGTCGATCGTCAAAAACTGCGGTAAAATTGCGATTTTACTTGTGCCGGAGCAACCCTTTCGCACGAAATGAGGAAAACTGAGGTAAAATTGCGATTTTACTTGTGCCGGAGCAACCCTTTCGCACGAAATGAGGGTCGATCGTCCAAAACTGCGGTAAAATTGCGATTTTACTTGTGCCGGAGCAACCCTTTCGCACGAAATGAGGGTCGATCGTCAAAAACTGAGGAAAAATTGCGATTTTAGTTGTCCTGGAGCAACCCTTTCGCACGAAATGAGGGTCGATCGTCAAAAACTGAGGTAAAATTGCGATTTTACTTGTGCCGGAGCAACCCTTTCGCACGAAATGAGGAAAACTGAGGTAAAATTGCGATTTTACTTGTGCCGGAGCAACCCTTTCGCACGAAATGAGGGTCGATCGTCAAAAACTGCGGTAAAATTGCGATTTTACTTGTGCCGGAGCAACCCTTTCGCACGAAATGAGGGTCGATCGTCAAAAACTGATGTAAAATTGCGATTTTACTTGTCCCGGAGCAACCCTTTCGCACGAAATGAGGGTCGATCGTCAAAAACTGAGGTAAAATTGCGGTTTTACTTGTGCCGGACTTGTCTGTGTGTAAAAGCGCCTGTGTGTAAAAAGCGTCTGTGTGTAAAAGCGCCTGTGTGTAAAAGCGTCTGTGTGTAAAAGCGTCTTTGTGTAAAAGTGTCTGTGTGTAAAAGCGTCTGTGTGTAAAAGCTTCTGTGTGTAAAAGCCCCTGTGTGTAAAAAGCGTCTGTGTGTAAAAGCGTCTGTGTGTAAAAGCGTCTGTGTGTAAAAGTGTCTGTGTGTAAAAGCGTCTCTGTGTAAAAGCTTCTGTGTGTAAAAGCGTCTCTGTGTGTAAAAGTCTCTGTGTGTAAAAGCGTCTGTGTGTAAAAGCGTCTGTGTGTCAAAGCGTCTGTGTGTAAAAGCGTCTGTGTGTGTAAAAGTGTTTGTGTGTAAAAGTGTTTGTGTAAAAGTGTTTGTGTGTAAAAGCCTCTGTGTGTAAATGTGTTTGTGTGTCAAAGCGTCTGTGTGTAAAAAGCGTCTGTGTGTAAAAAGCGTCTGTGTGTAAAAGCGTCTGTGTGTAAAAGCGTCTGTGTGTAAAAGTGTTTGTGTAAAAGTGTTCGTGTGTAAAAGCGTCTGTGTAAAAGCTTCTGTGTGTAAAAGCGTCTGTGTGTGTGTAAAAGTCTCTGTGTGTAAAAAGCGTCTGTGAGAAAAAGCGTCTGTGTGTAAAAGTGTTTGTGTGTAAAAGTGTTTGTGTGTAAAAGCGTCTGTGTGTAAAAGCTTCTGTGTGTAAAAGCGTCTGTGTGTGTAAAAGTCTCTGTGTGTAAAAGCGTCTGTGTGTAAAAGCGTCTGTGTGTCAAAGCGTTTGTGTGTAAAAGCGTCTGTGTGTAAAAGTGTTTGTGTGTAAAAGTGTTTGTGTAAAGGTGTTTGTGTGTAAAAGCCTCTGTGTGTAAATGTGTTTGTGTGTCAAAGCGTCTGTGTGTAAAAAAGCGTCTGTGTGTAAAAAGCGTCTGTGTGTAAAAGCGTCTGTGTGTAAAAGCGTCTGTGTGTAAAAGGGTCTGTGTGTAAAAGCGTCTGTGTGTAAAAGCTTCTGTGTGTGTGTAAAAGTCTCCGTGTGTAAAAGCGTCTGTGTGTAAAAGCGTCTGTGTGTAAAAGTGTTTGTGTGTAAAAGTGTTTGTGTGTAAAAGCGTCTGTGTGTAAAAGCTTCTGTGTGTAAAAGCGTCTGTGTGTAAAAGTGTCTGTGTGTAAAAGCGTCTGTGTGTAAAAGCTTCTGTGTGTAAAAGCGTCCTGTGTGTAAAAGTCTCTGTGTGTAAAAGCGTCTGTGTGTAAAAGCGTCTGTGTGTCAAAGCGTTTGTGTGTAAAAGCGTCTGTGTGTGTAAAAGTCTCTGTGTGTAAAAGCGTCTGTGTAAAAGTCTCTGTCTGTAAAAGCGTCTGTGTAAAAGCCTCTGTGTGTAAAAGCGTCTGTGTGTCAAAGCGTCTGTCTGTAACAGTCTCTGCGTGTGAAAGTGTTTGTGTAAAAGCGTGTGTGTAAAAGCGTCTGTGTGTGTGTAAAAGTCTCTGTGTGTAAAAGCGTCTGTGTGTAAAAGTCTCTGCGGGTAAAAGCCTCTGTGTGTAAAAGTCTCTGTGTGTAAAAGAGCCTGTGTGTAAAAAGCGTCTGTGTGTAAAAGCGTCTGTGTGTAAAAGAGCCTGTGTGTAAAAAGCGTCTGTGTGTAAAAGCGTCTGTGTGTAAAAGCGTCTGTGTGTAAAAGAGCCTGTGTGTAAAAAGCGTCTGTGTGTAAAAGCGTCTGTGTGTAAAAGCGTCTGTGTGTAAAAGGGTCTGTGTGTAAAAGCGTCTGTGTGTAAAAGTTTCTGTGTGTAAAAGCGCCTGCGTGTAAAAAGCGTCTGTGTGTAAAAGCGTCTGTGTGTAAAAGCGTCTGTGTGTAAAAGAGCCTGTGTGTAAAAAGCGTGTCTCCATACTAACAACAGAAGACTCTGCTCCTCTACGCCTCGGGCCATCCGTCGTCTAGTTCAGACACTTATGTACATACTGGGCAACACATAGATTCTAATAGATACGGTATACAAACAGACAGGCAGACAGATAGATAGTTAGATAGATAGTTGGGATACATAGCCCTGGACGTTTCCTGATTGTTTTCTTAATCTAACATGTTGTATGCGTTTGTCAAGGTCTTATCATCCAAACGGCAGCAATGCTTGCTTTGTCGGCTTTTTCCCTGTCAAGGAACTCTTGCAAAATGACAAAACAATCGATGGTGGATAGGGCAACCCATTTTAAGCAAAATTCCATCAAACATCAAACTAAGAAGAGAACCAACCTCAAGTTGATCCCTTTTTATACACGGGTCCTTATCAACCCATGCTTCGGGGAGCCTGGCTCAGGAATTCGTTTCTGGTGGCTTCAACTATTTGATCTCAGAAGCTGGCAAGGTTGGGCTGGTGAGTTCGCATGCCTCAAACGTGCCCTTCAACTATGGTTGGACCTGCTTTCATTTTCTTATTCACACTGATGTCACCGTTAGGGTTTCTTGATGGACATTCGGTCATGTAAAGCCAATATTCGGGACAATTTGGTGGCCTTAGATCAGGTTTGGGATTTGTAAATTGTCATGGATGAACAACGTTAGTTAGTTAATATATATATATATATACACATACAGTGCTGGGTCAAATCCCTGTTTGGGGTTGAGATTTTTTGTAGCTAGATTCCTTATGATATTGGTTCATAATCCCATGTTACATGTTGGTCAAATCCCACTAGTAACTTGGCTCTTGAGTCAACCTTGGTATAGTTAATATTTTAAGATTTTAAGACGGTTTTCTGCTCTAACCAGCTCAAAGGACCAGGCACAGCCCCGGCCACAGTCAGGTTATGACCACGGCGTACAACGTGTCTGCTTTGACAAGCTGCAACGAGGATTCAGGTCGGGACCCCAAAAAATTCAGAGGCTTGAATGGCGGAAAGAAATAAAAAGGACAGTATGAACAAGTTGAGGAAAATGGGGATTGTTTAATGGTTCATTGATATGTATATATATATATATATTATATGCGATTATATATTCATATCCTGAAACTTGGATGGCCCAAAAAGAGAACATGAAACTCAGCATTGCCATTGAAGATGCATGACACACTTATCTCAGCGAGCAATTTCGGGATGCTCCAGTCGCAGTATGCCTTCACTACGATTGGGAGATCTGCTATCTTTATCTATTAGTTGATATATTTTTGATATTGTATCCCTATTGGGATGGTGAATCCATTCATCATTTTCAATCGTTCCCAATCGATTTGGTGATATCACCAATGTTTGATACTCCAAGTGGATCCAAATGTCCGTGGTTCAGACCTGGACTTCTTTAGGGATCAGATCGAACATCCGGGTGTTGCAAAAGTCCTTGTGTGAATTGCAAACATTATCCAATACTGTGTATACGAATATAATATAATATAATGTAATACTATATATATATATATTATATTATATTATATTATATTATATTATATTATATTATATTATATTATATATGATATATTTATATATGTATATATATGATATATGTTATATATATATATATATATTATACACGTCTGTGGAGGATATAGATGCATATTTGAGAAGAAACCCTACATTTTACATCATTTTACTGACTGGCGTTCGTTTCATTCGACAGTTTCTGACTCCGGTGGTTGAACCGGTTGGGTGTGTCAAATGTTTCACTGTTTCCCGTTTTCCATCCCTAGCAATGGGAGGATTATCCAATGATTGTCCAAGAATTGACCTTCAGATTATCCAATGATTAACCTTCATGGTTTCATGTATGTGCCATGGTCAAAAGTTGGATAGTCACTGGGCTCGAGCCTCCACGGGGCGTGGCCGGATAGCCTGTCGGGGGGTGAACCGATCGAGCCATGTCATGGCCACCATGCGACTGAGATCACATTCCTGTGTTCAGCACGCTATTCAGTTGTCGACTGCCAATGTGCCCCAGCAGACGATCTATAACTCGCAAAAGTGGTATTTGTGGTTCTATGGCCGTTTTTTCTGCGATTGCATTCCCTGTTGCTATTTGCCGACTCTTGTCCACGCTGCTCTACTGGGCCTGCATGGGAACTTACTGGAATGACTTTGGTTTCGTTGATGCCACAGAGTTCAGCTTCGGCTTATGATATTCCCTACAGCTTTTCTCGTGGCAGTTCGCAGTGGCCTGTTTTTGTTGTTTCTGGTGATTTGCAGCCGCTTGGTGCGCTGAGTGAAGCCGAACTTATGGAGACAATGTGTGTGATCTCCTTCTGGTCCGCGTTTCCAGATGGAATTTTGCTTACGGAATAGGACTGGTCAATTGTACCTTGATGCCTTATCTGGTGAGCTGTTGTCCTCCTGGATTGGTGCATGACATTGAATTCGCTTCCGCAGATGATAAGTGCCAAAGGCTACGGATGTATTACTCTGGCCAAATTTGATGCGTTGTTCATTAGTCGCGTCAGGATTGTTTTGCTTGACAGCCTGACGCAAAGTAGCAGTTAGTGTCCCCGAGCATTGCTATGACATAGCTGTCATTGTTTGCCATGGTTTTATCACCTAGCAGGGGGCTGCTGCGCGATGCGGTTGGTCTCCAGCTGTGGAAGGGAAGATATGTCCCTGGCATGCCGTCAGTTGTGTTTAGTTCATGCTTGTTGTTTTGCTGCCTTTGACCCGCCGCCAGTGCTTGGGCTTAGTCAGCGTGGATTCTTGCCACATGGAGCGCGTCAAAAGTTGGATTATATACCCGCATTGGAGGACCATCAACAACCCATTGATAGGGATTGACATTCCCCTTCTAAAGATTCCCATGGCATGGGATGGATGACCAAACCCATCATGACTAGCCCATTAAATATGACCATGACACATATATCATATTGTCGGTTATATATCGCGGTTGTATCTTCATGATATCCCTTATATCCTTTATACTCCCTATCTTGGTGAACGTGCCCACAATCCGCTTGACCTAACGGCACCTGTTTGCCTTGTCCGGTTGCGGCAGGTGCTCAGAGCAAGAACACGGACCTCATTGGGGAGGTCTTGGCCGCGTGCGCTGGCCGCACCAGCAATGGGTGGCCAGTGGCACGGACTGGGATGGCATTCAAGAGTTCGGAACGACTAAAATGTGGCTAAAATGACCATAAAAAAATGTGTTTACTAGACTATGCTCAATGGGTTTTAGGCAGCAATCACAGGCACGTATTCAACTTATTCAGGCAGCAAAACATGGGCAAAACGCGGGGCTTGATAAGTTTTGACAAACCCTTGCGTTGGGGTTGGGGGATCAGGGGTTGACAGTGTTGGACAGCTATGTTTATTGGAAACCAGGCCAGGCATGGCCAGTTCAAATATCTGGTCGCTTCAAACAACTCTCCCATTCCTATCGGTATTTGGCTTTGCTGGGGTTGATTTGAGACCCTGGGTCAGAAAACCAATCATTTACCAGGATACTTCCAGGGGTGCAAAACTACATATTCCAAACATGTCCAAACATTTCTTATATATATATATATAACTTGTATTTTTACACAGCAATCTCGTGGAATTCAACACGGATCACTTTCTTGGACGCGTGGAAAAAATTAGGATCCTTGGGGTGCTGTACAAGTCTGTACAATGTTCAACCAGGAAAAAAACCCTGAGCACACTCCTTGCCAACCAAGATCTTCCGGGGGTCAAACAACTTGAGTCTGGTTGAATTGTTTCTTTCAGGATTCTTACTCCAAAAAGGTAAGCCTTTGGAGGGTGGATGTTTTTGTCCGAGGATCCCATTGTTGAACACTTACTTTCATCCCAGGGTTCCCCAAGCTGTGTGATTAAGCATACCCAAGCTTTGGAGTGTTTTTTTGTACTGAAAGCGCGCTGCTTTCAAAGAGTATCTGCGAATCTACGGTTACGATAGCAACGAAATGAAAGGACATGATATTGAATGATATGTCATCATGTATCATGATGTATCCATGTATCCATTATATCCCATCGAGACTTCTTGGCGGAAACCACATTTTTGGTGCAACCTCCGATCAGAAATACCCCTCCATTGAGGTCATTCGTCACGACGCTCCCGACCTTGTTGGGTGTCTAGGCCTGCAGAGGAATGTATGAAGGGATCATCCATATGGTGAACTTTGGAGATTATACATACACATCAGTATCAATGTATAGAGACATATTTGTGTGTATATATATATATATAATTATATATATATATACACGTATACATCTACAACTGTAAATAAATATATGCACACATAATATATATATACAATATATGTATATGTGCAATATATATATACACAATATATACATAGACTTTCTTGTAGAATTTAGGCAGAGTGTCACGATGTTAACCTCAGCGGTTGTTTACTCTAGTGGCTTTTCAGTGTTCAAATCTCTGTATGCCCCCACCGGTTTGTTCCAAGTGTCGCTTCTCCCTTGCCATAGAGGGCGATTTGTGGTGCCTGGGCTGCGCTGGCTGGGAAGCCATTGGACGCGAGCTCGGAGGACATTGGGACATAGGTGGAGCCAAAGTTTTGGCCAACGACCTTGTGCTAAATTGCTCTAGGCAAGTGAGAGCTCTACGTTCCTTGGGGGCAGGTATCTCTACCGGGGGGGGCAGATCAGTTGAAGCTGGCCAAAGCCGTGCTTCTGTAGCACCTCCACCACCAGCTCCTGGCCGAGACCAAGGTGACAGGGACACCCGAACTAGGAGTGAACTTCCTCGACAACGTGCCACCTTTAACTTGCCTCGACCTCCTTCCCCACCTCGAAGGGCAAAAGAAGAGCAGGTGACAGAACCTTTGAGTGAAGAAGAGGAGGAGGAAGAAGAGGAGGACGAGGAAGGCGACGATCCTGAGGTGAGAGGTGCCGAACCTAAGAGGAAACCCCCAGGGCCTGATCCTTCACCGCGGCGCGAGCGCCAGCACTCTTCAAGGCGATCACACCGTTCAGCTGGCCACAGCCGTGCTGAGCGAAGTCGATCACGAAGAAGAGACCGAACCAGAGGTTCTCACACACGTCAATCGAAGCCACGGAGGAGAACCAAAAGAGCTGGGAGGAAACATCAACGACTCAAACGCCTGGCAGAGGATCCTTTGTTGCGAGTCCATCGAAAAGCTGGACCAGGACTTTTGGAACTATTGTCAGTGAGTCAAGGCCGCCACGCTCTGGAGCAATCCGTTTGAGCAATGGCAGACTTGGACGAGGATGGAGTCGAAGTGGATGTAACTCAGTTGCAGGCTTGGAGCGCCCTTTCACCCGCGCGCGGCCAGATTTTAGAGGTTGCGCTGGGGCAAAGCAATTTCCACGAGGCGCCGGCCGTTTGGGCCGCCTTTGTGATTGTACGAGTGTCCACCCTTTTAGATGGATCACTAGTTCTGGAATGCCGTTTCCTGGGGTCCGAAGATACTTCAGTGGATGGCCGTCTGGACACCGATTTCAACACAGAAGGGAATTCAATTCACCTTTGCTTGTCGCGGCCTTGTTTAGATATTTCAGAAGGCGAGCCGGACCTCGCGGACTTTTTGCATGCAACCAGAGTGCGTTTGTGGAGCGCGTCACGTTTTGTGGAGGTTTGCCCTTACCTTTCGGATGCTCAGAAAAAGAATGTGAACAAGTTTTTGAAGAGCTCTACAGAAAAACCAAAGGCTCCCAGGACTCCTCGTGCCAAAGCAGCTACCGCAAAAACTGCACCAAAAGAAAAGAAAGACAGAGGCAAGCCTGGAGAAACTGGAGGAAAAGCCGCCCCTCGCCGCAAGCCTGCCCTTCGCACTCCCAAAGAGACAGAACCTGGGGACCCAGATATCCGGGCATCCAAAGAGGAGCTGCGGCAGAAGTTGAAGGCTTTGCGGGTCAGACTTCAGGGCGATGGGAAGGAAGAAGATCAGGAGTATTCTCCGGGAACCTTGGTCGACGAGGAGCAGAAGGATGGGCTAGATGTAGACAGCTCAGACTCTGTGCAGGCAGATGGCCTGACGACAGGAGCCAACTTGGATCCTCTTTCTCCAGAGCTGGCGAAAGCCGTTGCTCGGAAGGACAAACTCCGCCGCTCTCGACGTCATACAGGCGGGGAAGATGCGCTCGCCCTGGTGGATACAAAAGACACCACTTCGAAAAGCTTGAGCGGCCAACTGGTCCAGAAAGCTCTGGAAGTGACTCGTCAGAGGAAAGCAAAGAGCTCGTCCAAGAAGAAGAAGAAGGTGTCAGGGAAGACGGATATGGAGCGGCTTTCCAATGTCCTGGTCAAGGCATTGCAGAAAGCCAGTGGGGTAACCCCCAAGGAGACCGAGGCCACCAAGAAGAAGAAGAAGCGCAAACGCAGAATGTTGAGGGATGGAACGATAGTGACCTCAAGCGCCAGCTCAGGAGCTTCCTCGGGGGCGGAGACAGAAGAGCCCTCAAGCGACGAGGACCTGCAAGCACCGCTCAGAAAGAAATCCAGGGACCGCCCAGGAAGCGTTTTGCAGCTCCTGGTGGCCCACATCAGGGACCAGTTGGACCAAAGCGCCCTGACAGAGACCGGCCAGGCTTCAGCCGTGGTGACTGGGGGTGTGAAGGTCATGACCTACTTCAACATCCATGTCAAGGGCGCCTATCCTCAACACCTTCGAGAGTTGAGGGAGATGTTTCATTTGGCCTCATGCATAGATGCTATTCGATCTGGGGACGTAGCTCGCTGCGCAGACGGCTTAGCAGCGCGGTTCATAGCTCTACATCAGCCCTTAGTGGACGGAAATTGGGGAACAGCTCGTCACTTGGAGCTGCATGCTATGGAAGACGTGACCGCTGCCAGCCCGTCCGCCATTTTGGCGACGCGGCGACATGCGAAACTGGTTTCAAAAATGCAGGGCTACCCCTCCAGCTCCTGGGTTCCGGGAGCCGGCCGCGGCCGTGGAGGAAAGGGCAAGAACGAGTGGAGCTACGGCGACACCAGAGGCGAAGCAAAAGGAGAAGGCAAGACAAAGAACAAAGGAAAGAAGGGCAAAGGACGCTGGGACAATCGCCCCAACTGGGACACTCCCCGCAGCAAAGACTGGGAGAAGAACAAAGAGAAGCCAGAGGAGAAGCCCAAGTAGCAGAGGAAGCATCTCTGGTCAAGGCCGTTGAGATCGCTCCCCAAGCTCCTTTGGCTGACTTGGGTCAGATCCTACGTTTGTGTGACACACTGAGACGCACCGGGTGTGTCCTGGCGTGGGGCTTGATTCATGTGAGCTGTTTCACCAACGAGCTCCAGAATTCAGGCATCTATAGGCTAATGTTTGCCTCCAGCGTGCGGCAACGGGCCGGTCGGAAACGACTGGCTCTTCCCTTGCGCGAAGGCGAGTTGGCCGGGACTGTGAACACCTTGAAGGCTGTTTCTTTGTGCGAAGCCGCTGAGGATAGCTTTTGTACTCTTCATGCCGAAGCTTGCTGGACATACTTGGCTTGTTTTGCATGTAACTCCTTAGTGGATGTGCAGCGGCCTCTTGACTCAGGAGGCTGGATAAAGGCTGAGGAGCGGGCATGCGCAGCTGTCAGGCTGATGACGAGACGTCTGCTCAGCCATGGACGCCAAGAACCTGTGAGCTCAGAAGGCATAGAAAAAGATGTGAAGCTTGCACGGGTGAACTATTTGGGTGAAGAAGTAGGGAGTTGCCATAAGTTGACACTGCGGCAGATCGAGCCTGCTCTACCACCTAAAGAACATGGGGGATGTATTGATTTGATGGATTTTGTTTCACCGGTGACTGGAAATTTCTTAAGGAATCCTGAACACTGTATCCTTGAAGACAGGGGCCAGCAATTGCCAAAACTTCAGGGAAAAATCCATGTTGCCGAGGGAGAACTTCCTGCCATCACGAGCGCGCTGATTAGTTGCGGGGTTTGTGACTGGATTCCTTTTGATGATGTCCTTACTTATCGTGGGGAGCCTGTTCTAAACGGTCTTTTTGGGGTGCCCAAAACATCATGTTTGTCTTCGGGAGAGCCTATTCTTCGTGTTATAATGAACTTAGTACCTTCAAACTCAGTGATGCTTCAGCTTGAAGGGGCTGTTAAGAACTTGCCCAGTATTACTGCTTGGATGTCACTGGTGGCCGATGAGGGTGAAACTATCAGGATTTGGCAGTCAGATATGACCAACGCTTTCTATCTCTTTGCTTAACCTCCTCAGTGGAGACGCTGTTTAGCGTTTAACATTGTAGTAAATGAAAAACAGATTGACAGAGACCCTGCTAGGAAGTATGCTTTGTCCTGTTGCGTTTTACCCATGGGTTGGCTTTCTTCAGCTTCAGTTATGCAGGAAGTCAGTGAGCGTATCTTGTTGCGCAGCATGTTGCCTGCGGGAGAGCAAGTAGTTCGCAACCGCCCTCTGCCCTTATGGATGGTTGGTCTTTTAAAGGAAGCCCGAGAGCACCGTCGTATATGGTGGCATGTCTATTTGGATAACTATGCCGGAGGGCAGGTCTTGGGCGTTTCTGAAACTTCAGCTGCTGGTGATCAACTCCACCAACTAGCAGAAAAAGCTTGGAGAGAAGCACAGGTTGTTTCTTCAGAAAAGAAAAGGAAGCGAGCAGTTGAAGAAGCTGAAGAATTGGGAGCCCTAGTCAGCGGAGCCACAAACACCATTGGGGCGTCTCCTGAGCGGATCCTCAAAGTGATACAAGCTACTTTGTGGATTCTCTCTCAAAAGCATTTATCAAAGAAGCATGTGCAGGTGGTGGCAGGACGTTGGGTCCACATACTGCAATTTCGTCGGCCGGGTATGGCCTTCTTGGATTCTACATGGCAATTTATTAGCAGCAAGACTTTCAGCAGCCGTCTGGTAGAACAGGTAAAGAGAGAGCTCTGGAGTTTGGTGTGTGCAAGCCCCCTCTTACATACTGACCTGGGAGCAACAGTTTCTAATTTTGTGACTGCGTCGGATGCCTCAGGTTTTGGTGGAGCAGTAGGGATTTCAAAGCAGTTGACGTCTGTTGGGAGCGACTATGTAGCAGCAATGACATCTAGTGTTCGCTCCGTTGTCAGTATCCCGGTGTTGGTGATTTCCCTCTTTAATGGAGTAGGAGGGTGCTTCAGATGTTACGACATACTTGGGCTTGCACCTTTGGGACTTATTAGTTTTGATATACATGGGCCCGCCAACAGAGTTTCGAGCAGACGGTGGCCCCACTCGCTGCAGTACCATGATGTGAGGGAGATTGACGAAACCATGGTTCGAGGATGGCTTCTTAAGTTTGTCGGAATAACAGAAATCCATGTTTGGGCAGGCTTTCCATGTACGGACCTTACGGCACTGAAGTCAGGTCGAGAAGGATTAGCTGGTAGTCAGTCGAAGCTATTTTATGAAGTGCCTAGGGTTCTAGAAGTGCTCCGGAGCGCTGCAGGGGAGCTGATTGAGATCAAACTGGTGGGCGAGAGTGTTGCCTCTATGGCAAAGAGCGAGTGCGTGGAAATTTCAGAGACCCTGGGAATTTGGCCATACCACTTGAACTGCTCTGACGCAGTGCCCTTGAACAGGCCTAGACTATGCTGGTGTAGCGAGTCCTTTGAGGGGGTTCTGGATGGGGTACTTTTTGAGCGTGAGGATTTTTGGACTAAGGTAACTGCTGAAAACCCTTATCCAGATCCAGCCACATGGATAGAGCCGGAAGTTGTTTGGACAGGCGCAGAGTCTGGCGATGTCTTACCAACATGTCTCCGGGCCATCATCCGGAGCCGACCACCACCGAGACCGGCAGGTCTGTCAAGGTGCGACGAAGACACTAAAGAGCGATGGAAGAGTGAGCATTTCAAATTCCCTCCATATCAATACTTGTCCCGTTTACTCTTTTGGAAGGGTAACAAATGGAGACTCATTGACAGTACAGAACGAGAGCTGCTCTTAGGGTATGGTTGGATGCACACACATCTTTGCATGAGCGCGAGTCAGATTAAGAAGTCTGCTGCAGCCTTTGAAAACGAACGACTTTCTCTGCTAGGAGACAGCTTTAGTATTTATTCTTTTGTTATTCCGGCAGCCGCCCTATGCAAGCAGTTCTTGCCTCGGATGAGCTATGCTCATTTGTGCGATCGCATGGGTCTGGCGCCTGGTTTTGCAGCTCCATGGAGGATTAAGATCCCTTTGGCTAGAAAACTGCAGTACGGGTTTGATGGTTCAAATTTATTGATGTCACCACAACTGCTGAATAAAATCTTACTCGCTAGAGTAAATCACACGGGGTCTGACATCCGTATAACTACTGGCGAAATCCTCAACCCAAAAGCCTTCCCTAGGCAGGCGGTTGAAGCTGAATGGTGGGACTGGGAGCATGTCTTCAAGTTTAGATGGGCTCATAAAGAGCATATAAATCGGTTGGAACTACGAGCAATACACCAAGCTGTTATGTATACTATTTCTCATTTCCAGGTCACGCGTTTGCGTTTGTTTCATTTGACTGACTCGTATGTTTGCCTTTCACTGATAAGCAAGGGTCGCAGTGGCAGCCGTTTTCTGAACAAGTTGCTCAAGGTATTGAAGGCAAACCTTTTAGCCCATGGCATCACACTGATTCTGGGACATGTAGAGTCCACACAGAATCCAACCGACCATGCGAGCCGGTCGGCCTAAGTTCTTGACTAGACGAACCCGCGCTGAAAGACAGAAACAAAGAAAGGACATAATACTAGCAGATGCAGCTATTTCAGTTCGAACACAAGAGAGGTACTATGATGCTATGAGAAAACTTTTGCCTACACTGGAAAAGGTCAAAGGACCGCCTCAGCTGGATGACGCAGTAAGCGACTGGGTTGAAAAACAATGGAGAGAGGGTCAAACAATTCATGTTGTTTCAGACGCATTGTGTGGCCTTCACCACTTTGAGCCCTATACCAAGAAGTTGATCCCATCAGCATGGAAATTGTTTCGCACTTGGCGAAAATTGGAGGCCCCCAATAGGGCCCCTCCACTTACAAAATACATAATATATTCGTTGGCTCACTATGCGATGATGCATAATGATTTAGTTTTTGGAACTTTGCTTTTAATGGGATTTTTCGGGTTACTCCGCACTGGAGAGTTGTTGCTGGCAAAGCCGTGCAACATCCTTGTTGCAAAGGAACGGGTAATCCTTTCACTGGAAAGCACGAAATCTGGGAAGCGTAATGCTGCTTCCGAGACCGTTTCTTTTGATGATCCCTTCGCAGTGATTGCCATTGATCAGCTGTTACAGTTACGAGAACACCAACGCTTGCAGCATGTCCCTTGTTGGCTTCACTCTGCACAGAACTTTAGGAATAAGTTCAGCTTTTATTTAAAGAAATTTGATCTCCAAGGCCACTGTTTCAGTTTCAGACCTTACAGCCTCCGAAGAGGAGGCGCGACTCACCTTTTTCAGACCACTGGCAGTATGGAATTGGCCTTGCTTAAAGGCAGGTGGGGATCGCTTTGCAGAGCCTTCCTTCAGAGCCATACGGTTCCGCAACCCAAGGCCATGGCCATGCCAAACAAAGAGGCTGGAAGATCGACTGTTATTCTTCCACCCAGGCTCCCTGAAAGCACCACTTCGGCTTCCAGTTCGATCAGTGGAGGCACTCGGTACACCTGGTCAGTGAGAAAGATGCCGCCGCCAAAAAAATGACATGGGGCAGTAGCAGCGGAGGAAAAAGGCTGCTTACTTCCAGTGCGTTGGTCAAATAATATTGAACTCATTTTTGTTCAACATGAACTTGTAACATGTATCACCAATTGGTGTCACTTACCATTGTGATTCATCAACCATGATGTTGACTATTATTAGTCTATTGCCCGGCTCAGGTGGCAAGTGGCTCGGCGACTTGCTGAGTGGACGGATGGCAACTTGACTGAGGCACAGACTCAGATTATCCAAGCCATGAAGCGTTGTTCTCGTGGTAAGGCAAGCGATGGCAACTGATTTGATAGATTTCAGAAATTAATTCAATTTAATCCATGATGTTGAAATTTCAATCCAAGCGTTGACTATAATATAGAGTAGTACTATACTTTCTGATATATGCAATCTTGTGCTCACTCAGTACAATGGCTTGGACTTTTTGGATGGAAGATCGTCCAACATGGGGTAAACTGTCAATCTGGCAGTTGGGGTGCTGATACAGCAGAACATGGCAGAGCGACAAAGTGTACATTGCATGTTACTGCAACACATGGCTGTCGACATGTCATGTCTGGAGGAAAGTGAATCAGCAAGGATTTGGTCACAACAGCCTTCACGGCGTGAATTGCATCCGTGCAGCCGTGCAAAAGCTGTTCTCAAATCGGTAAAGCAACAGAGACTTCCTGCCTTGGTTGTTAGCCCGGAGCTCAGAGCCCAAACGCGCGCAAGAGTCTAGCCTGAAGACTAAAGCAATTAAAAGTTGGCACCGCAGCAGGACTACAAAAAGTACAGCGCCAGAACAGCGCGCATCATTTCCAAGCATCCTCTCGCGTCTGCACAGCTCAGGCACCATGGCCGTCTACCGCCGCTCCATCCTCAGCATGTCGGGCTCAACCTCCAAAAGACTATGATGAGTGGTAACACCTCTTCGAAAGGATGTAGAAGCGAACGCCTCAATCGAAACCGCGAGGCCCGAACCAACGCGAAATGTTGTCCCCGTGTGAACCTGAGACGAAGTTCGCCATCGCATCACTCTTGCCTTCTGTCACTTAGACGTTAGCCGCCAAAACCAAAAAAAACGCCCCAAAGGCTGCAGCTCAAAATGAGACTGTTTTACCTCCTGGTGCGTGCCTGGCTACAGCACGGAGCCCCAAGACTATATATATATATTTAGGTGTGCAACAAGTAGCGGTGATATCCGGCTTCAGAAAATCCCTGATAATTCGAGGTACTTCCGAAACACGGTTCGAGCAACGAATGCGATCAACGGCGAGACCTGCACCGTGGTTGTGGGTCGCGACCTCAATAGCCTCATCCTGCGTCTTCCTAGTTGGTTAAACCCGCGGTCAAAAACTTGCGTTTCCAGAGCTTGGTCTGAACAAGGCAGAAGATCGATCCAAACGGCCTTGCGACGCCATTTCAACGAGGCAGCCGGCTCAGTCAACAGGCGTCGCAGGCGGAAATTGTCTGACCGAACATCTATAGGCGGACTCCGCCCAGCACACTCAGGTCGCGTGGGCCGTCGTTCATGAAAGGGTCGGGCGGAACATTACGTTTCACTTTCAACCTAGTGGGGTGCCCAAGGCTCTTGCGCGCCATCTCCGCTGAGGACGAAAAAGAAATTCAGCAGACGAAAAAGAAATTGCGCATGCATCTCGAGACCCGAAGGAAAAAATTGTCGTGTGCTAGAAATGAGAAATGCGACAACATGAAAAAAATTGACTTCAAATTTTCCTCGTGCTTTTGATTTGAAACAGTGGTGATTTGCAAGAGTAATTCGCGCAAGGGTACACAGTGTGTTGTCCAAACATCTGGTGGTTTGAAAACAGTATTCATAGAGCGCAAAACGAGTCAATCGCCACATTGATTTCAATCGATTGATTGCTTTTGCCTCACGCCAATGCTTTGAAATGACAATGGCCTTTTGAAGGCCGTCTGAACCTGCGACACCAAGATCGTTTTCTCTCGCCACAACTTGACAAAATTTGGTGAATTTATTGCAGGCTCAAGCTGACTCAGGCTGGCACAGAGTTTCTCTCCTTGGGGCGTCAGTATTTCTTTTTAATTTTCGGTATGTCACATGTTTTCAGAGCATGTCCAAGCTTGTGACCATACTTGCAAGATGTGATACATGCAAACCTTGTTTGAATTTTGGAAAGGTAAACGTTACTTCCACATGTATACGAACAATATCCAACCATCCGACACTTCACATCCTTGCTTCATTTGAGTGACACACGCAGCCATGGGATTGACATCGGAAGACCCGGTGTCTCCCACTGGTGGTCGCCATGCTCAATTCAAGGTGCAAGAGTGGTTGGTTGACAGGTGTGGTCGTTCTAAAGTTTCTTGTGATTAATTGGTTGATGGTTAATTCGGGGAGTCTGCTACCGTTTGTATATGGATATTTATCATAATCCATAAACTGGGAGTACCAATTCACCAGCCAGGATAGTGGAATGACAGACTGTTTTGAACACGGCTCACATACCTGTGATCCGTGGCCATTTTTGCCTCAAGTTCCCATAGCATTTTAATTTCTTTCTTACATCTCCCCATGGAACTTCCATCGCTGGTGGTTCAATTTGCTGTTCAGTTCCCTATTGGTGCTCATCGCCATGATCTTAACAGGCTGCTTTTTCATTTGTAGCTGGGGGACGTGGAGTGCGACATCAATCACCTCATCTACCCAGTGATGTGGCCTGTTGCACATCATCAAGATCCTCCTTTTGAGGAACTCCCTCAGTTGCTGGTACCCTGGGATGAGGATTTGGTGGCTTCGCACAATATCCATTTCTTCGTGGCCCATGACCCCATTTTCGATGCAGTGGAATCCTTAGCACATGCGCTTCATGGCCAAATTGACATGGTCACGGCAGCAATTCCTCTTGTGGATCGAGAACATACCACTCTGTTTGTGCACCGTATTCCACATCTGCGTATACTCGAGCTTCTTTCAAATCAGATTCTTCGAGGGCAACAATTGGAAGCTAGGGTGCAAGACCTTGAAGACGTGGTTCGACATCTGCGTCAACATCTAGGCATTTGACCATTTTTTCGGAATCTCATCCTGCCGGTCTTGTCGTGTTCCATTGAGTAGCCTTCGCCCTGCCTTGCAGCTGTGCATGTGTGACATGAGCAGAAAAAGGCTATGGCTGCTTGGGGGGTCAATTTCGTGTGTGATGTTCACACTGTTGCATTGTGCCCGCTGTCCCACTGCACTGATGTTTCTGATTCTCCACATGATTTTTCAACTTTTATTTGCTGTATTGTCTGTGTTCGCCTCCAGCCCCGTCGGTTGTGGTCATAGTGGACCCTAATCACCCCGCTCCTGGTGATCACCACAACCCGCCGTTCGACATGGTCCTTGGCGGCTTGCATCCAAGGCACCTCCGAGCTGATGCGGTGGCGCTCAGTGCGACCATGGGTGCCTGTGAAAAGGTGCCGTGTGGACCTTGATCGATCTTCCATTACCCCTGGATCCGGCAAATCAATGTCAGATCTATCGCAGATTGTCCAGCCAAGTCCAAGATTCCAGTCATTTCCAAGCTATATTTCAGGTATATAATTATCACATAATTATATGTAATTCAAGTACGTCCATGTCAAGTCCGGGCCAGGATTTGGGCAAGGTCCATATCAAGAGGCAATGGCATCCCTGATCAACCTGCCAGTGGCACAGATATGTCACAGATTCAAGACCTGAGAAGTCTATGATCAAATGATCGCCAATGCTTGCTGTGCAATGTCTCCTTGATAGCAGTTGGTTGCTTGTGAAGGCCGGGGAGTGGCAGACTGCCCTGGCACTGCTCCACCCTACTTTGTTGCTCTGCTGAAGGAAGAATGGTTCAGCACATTTGCATGCATTTGCATGTTTCCAAAGTGGTAGCACGGGCAACTGACTGACAGCAGTAACAAAGAATTCGGATTCTATTTGCGCACGGCAAAATAACACTGTAAAACGCATGGCATTTTGATGGTCGGCGGCCTATCTTGGGGCTATGTTGGCCCATCTTGGGGCTATGTTGGCCCATCTTGAAGCTATGTTGGCCTATCTTGACGGCAATGTGGGTCCATCTTGAGGCCTATGTGGACCGATCTTGAGGCCTATGTTGGCCCATGTTGACCCATGTTGACCCATGTTGAGCAAAAAGATTCGAAAAAAGGGGATCAGCAAAATGGTGCATCTCCCTGAAAGGGATAAAACTGTCTTTTATAGTTTTCACAGTGCCATCCTAGGCACGGAAGCGAAAACTGGAACCCCACACTTCCTTCTTCCAAACATCAAACTACAATCCATTTTTTAAACCACACCTGTATAGGGACTCGGTTGTTTGAATACTGTTCATGTCATATACTGTTCTTGGATATCTTAATCTAGGATTAAACATCTACAGACATGTCAGATAATCTTATTATCTTAAACAGTTCTTTTGTGGGTTTCTATTTCATCTGTCCAAACCCTCCAAACCTTTCTTCTCTGAAACAAATCAGAAAACAAAGTTTTTTATTCAGAGCTCATTTCTTACCGTGCAGCTTTTGGCTGGGCGGGTTGGAGGGTTTCATCAAAATTTTTAGATGACCCACGTTGCGTGATGAATAGTCGGGGGTAGCAATGGATCCACCACGAGAAGACTCTGATTCTTCAGGGGTTGAGGTGGACGAAAGGAGAGAAGAAAATCCCCGATGCTTCGTGGAACCACCTGCAGCCGTAGGGCCAGTTGACCAGCGTTTTGAGATGCAACCTGCAGTCTTTGATGCCTGGTTAAAAATGCAGCGGTCTACAACAATGACCCGGGCCCAAGCCCCCATATACGACATACTGAAGCCATCTTGGATGAAGTTGGACCACCTTTTCAAGGCCCCTTCTGTTGGAATGGTTCCTTCGGTAGTTACCCCATCGAATACCAGTACATCGATGCCAGTGTCTGGGTTGACCACTCAATTAGCTGCGAGTCGTCTCAGGCACACATCTTTGGTCAAGACAGATGACCATGTCCTCTGGGAGGCTCTGAAAAAGCTAAAAACGATCTTGCTATGTGACCCTGCCTCTTCAAAACTTGGCAGGTCTTTGGTTTCAGGTGTGAGCCTGCTGACAAGCGAGGAAGACTGGGCCAGGTCTTTATCAGATGCATTTGCTGGAAAAGCAGTTGCGACAGTGGCCAAACGTGCGGCCTCTCTCTGGCGATTCCATGTTTGGTGTGGTGACATGGGACTTGGTCCAGCAATCAGCGCATGCGAAAGCACCATATACAGGTACATGCAAGAATTGAAGGAGCAAGGATCCCCAACAACGGCGTCTTCTTTTATCCAAGCTTGGACCTTTTTGCACCACCATGTAGGACTTCTTGGACAAGGACTGGACGCTTTGTCATCGAGGGTAAGAGGTGCATCTCAAGCTATGTTTTCATTGAAACGACCTTTGAAACAGGCATACCCTCTCACAGTTTTGATGATTGTGGCGCTGGAGAACGTGACCTTGTTGGCCCCATATGATCATTGGAGGATCATTGCTGGCCACATGCTGCTGTGCCTGGGAAGCTGTTCCAGGTTTGGGGACTCGATGCGTTTGGCTTCTCTGAGTCTCAGCTGCCATGATGGGCTCCAGATCATTGAGGCAGAGTCCATGTCCTACAAGACCGCAAAGAAAGACAGGCAGAATAAGTTGCTGCCCCTGATTGGTTTGGGGCGGATCTTCGCAAAAACCCCATGGGCGAGCCAGTGGATGGACTTGCGCTCAGAGCATCAGTTGACCTTGGACCCTGCTCTCCCAGCTTGGAGTGAGATAAAACAAGGATGGCTACAGAGGCGCATGACAACTGGTGAGGCCCAGCTCTTTTTGAAGGAGTTTTTGGCCTCTTCGGGTTTTGATGAGAGTGAGTTGGCAGGGATCGGGTGTCACTCCCTGAAATGCACGCTCCTGTCGTGGGCGTCTAAAGGAGCATACCTGCCAATTGCTGACAGGCTTCTCATGGGCCATCACTTATCAAAAGAAAACCTATCTGCAGTGGTTTACTCCAGGGATGAGTTGACCCGGATTACAGTTGTCATTTACCAGATGCTTAGAGATGTGAAAAACAAGAAATTCAAGCCCGATGCTTCGAGGGCAGAGCGCGTTGCAGAGAAGATCGACCTGACAGACGATGACAGCCAGAACTCGAGCGATGACGAGGCTGACATGGCAGATGTGATGTTTACTCCATGCAACACAGGTCCCAGAGCTTCATGGGACGACTTGCCACTGGACGAGCTGAAGAGATTGAGGATCCACTCGTTTTCAGGGGTGGCCCATATTGCCTCGAGGCGCGAGCAGCATCGTTTTGTTTGCGGCAGGAGAAACTCCAAAAACTATGGCCTCATTCCTGAAGGCTCCAACTTTGCCGACATGCCCATTTGCCTGCAATGCCGACGATAGGCAGCTTGCGAAGATGGTGAGACAAAGATGTCACCAGGTGTTCAACGATCTCTGCGAAGGATAACAAAAAGTGCTTTCCTTACAATCTTGTTTCAGCATGAATGGCAATCAGTCCACATCAGTGTGCACAGATGGGCAGACCGGCACACCACGCGGAACTTAACCGCCAACAGTGCAGGGCTCAAGCGAGTGTACTAATTTGTGTTGGACACGCATGCTTTCAAAATAGACAATATCATGCATGAGTGACCACATGTCAGCAGTTGCAGCATGAATCATGTCAACAGTCTTGAAACAACTATCAAAACAGAACTCAAACATTGACCTTTTTCATCATATATTTTTCTTTCATGAAATCAACTTTTACAGAGAGCTCAGTCGATGGCAGACCCCAACAAAAGGGGTCGTGTAGCGGTTGCAGCTTGGAAATCTGAGAAGAACCTTACCACTTGCCAGGGGTGGAAACTTGTGCTCTCCTTTGGAACGGGCTGGCTGGCGTGCTTTCTCTGGCTCCTTTTGCAGTGGCCCAAGTGGCCAAAATATATTTACAGGACGGCCTTAGCTTCCTGCCGATGTTAACTTTTTCTCCACGTGCCAGGGAAAAACTGCAAGAGTGTAGGCCTTTTCAACACTAAAGTGTCAAGTAAAGGGGTCGTGGAATGGCTTTTTGAACCTTGTTTGAACCTTCCTTCCATGGAAGTAAATGTTGTTTCTTTTTGCGGAGTTCCTGCCATGGAACTGAAGTCAACTCTCTACCATGAGAGAAGCAAGACAATGTGTGTTTAAATCTTTTCGCAGCCTGAAGGGCGCGACAAAGCGAAGAGAAGGGAACTGTGATTACTTCTCACAGTTCATAAAACCTTACAGTCACACGCTGGAGGTGGAAAACAAGAGTGCACCGATGCCTATGATTATGATGATGATGATGATGTTTGTATTCACTTTTCTAGGAGTACGTGTCACTCTGGGTGCATATGGTCAATTGGCAAACATGGCCAGAAAACCATCTCTATGGAGAATAAAATCCACCTGCACCGAAGGTGCCGAGGCTTTTTTCTGTGTGCACACATTATCCGGAAACTATTGCAATAGCTATTAAGCTTTAGCTTGGGCGGGGGCCTTTTTTTGCGCTCAAGATTCCTGTATTTTTCCACCTCTTTTTAAAGGACCTAAAATCGGCTAAGTTGCCAAACTTGGGCTCAACATGGCCCAACATATATAGGCCCAACGACATAGGCCCAGCATAGACCCAACATGGCCCAACATGACTCGCTATAGCCCTCAACAAACTCAACATGGGCCCAACACAGCTTGAAACTGGCGGAGCTAACACTCCGGTGCGGGCGGTTGTCGTCGCGAAACGACCAGAATACGGTCTCCATGTGAGGTTCATATCCACAAATTCAGTGTGCAGCATCTCTGTCTCTATCTATCATTCATATGTGGATACCCTCCAATATTTAAGTCATTCTAAGTGTATATGTGTATGATTCATCATCCTCTGTCATATAGACCTACATATATATATATAGAGACCATATAGTTACATGGTACACATAGATAGGTATAGATATCTATTTCATTCTATTTCCATCTATATCATCTTCAACCGACAGATCCCCAGAACCCAGGCATTGGAGTTCTGATGTTCACCTGCCAAGGTGTTGCTCGGCGTTCTCATCAGTTGGGTTTTGCGAATTGGTACTTTCGTGGGAAAAATGATTGAACACGATGATACACCACTAAAAACCATATTAAGTCATGGTTTTTGTTTATACCCTATTTTCAGATCAGCCGTTTGAGACATGTGGTGTTCCTTAAAGAAGGCACAAGATGGTTGGAGGTCAAAATTATTGAAGCGATCAAAAGACGAGGTATTGTACCCACGTGCTACCAAAAACATCCAAAAACATCAATTTCATCCCACACAGCTTCAACAAACCTAGCCCTGGCTCCTTCAATGCAGCCTTGTTATGGTATGCTTGTGCTGTGGCTGCCTACTCTGGGCACCCTAAACATCCTGGTATTGTAGGATGTTCTAGGTAAAGACCTGTACCGACGTTGCATGGTACTTAATGCGAATTGGTGAATTGGTGACATTTGGTGCCTATGTCAACCCCGCATTCTTGATGTTACTGAATCATCTGAATCTCCCAGTGAGGTTGAACATATTGAACATCTGTCATCCGGCCTCTTTGAAGTTGCCTGTGCCCCCCAAAAAAGACCCGGCTGCGATCCGTACCAACGAAATTCGGGTACCCCCCAAATTCGGTGGTTTGCAGCTGAAACGGCCGGGATTTCCTGGGTCCATGCCAAGACCTACTTAGACCTGATTAGAATCAGATGAATTATGTAGTACCAAACAAGAAGATTGCCAATTTGTGGAGCTGCTTCTGTGATATTGTGATCCTTCTCAATGTCACAATGGTCACACAGATGTCTCTAAGGCAGCTCAATATGCTGGCACCTTCATGCACTATTCGAATTCCGCAGCCAGCGGCGTGATTTTCTCTGTGTCCGTGTTCCTGCTGATGCCAGAGGCGGTGACGGGTGCACACTCTGTCATGGGCCATTAAATGATCCCAAAGTTTTAAACATGAGTTTCAATTGACTAAATGTTACCTAAATGACTCAAACATTTCAAACCTTTTGATTCCTTTTTCTTCGGAATGGTTTCGAACTGGCTGTGACCGTAGAGATCCCCCTAAGATGAACATGTTCTTTTACGAAATGTTGGGATGTGAACTACTCCTGAACCACGGCAGTTGCATGGGCCTGGGTCAATCTCGTGTTTCCTGTGATTGCATGTCACCTTCCCCCTTTGACGCACATTCCACTGCGCAGTCTTACCTCATGATGATGGGAGGCAAAAGCGAGGCATGTGGGTTTCCGGTCAGTGAAATTAGGGCAAAACGAAAGAGGTTCGCGTAGGCAACCGTTACCCGGTAATCAAAGAAAATCCACTGGAAACATGTATTTAAATGTGAAAATATGTGAAAATGAACCATTATTTGGGGATTTTTCCATTGCCATGTTTGATTGCCAGAGGGTACTGGTATGTTGTGAGTTTCCTCTTGAAGTTTTGGATGTGTCTGTCTTGGAAAACAGAACACCACGGTTCAAGAATCTGATCAGAAGGGCGGGCAAAGTCTGTACCCCCAGATCTAAATAGAAAACCTGCAGCTAATGACCTTATCCTCAGCAAGCCTGGCCATATCTGGGGAGGTTTATTCTGGGAAAGAGGCAGTTCCAAGATCTAGGGGTCGAACTTCTTGTCACGGACTCCTGAATCATACCTTTGGATCAACCCCAAACGCCAAACTTCCAACATCCTCCAAGATCCTCCAACATCTTCCAACCATTCCACCAGTTTTCTGTTCCTTTCTTTGATATCA
Source organism: Cladocopium goreaui (assembly GCA_947184155.2). Classification (NCBI taxonomy): domain Eukaryota; class Dinophyceae; order Suessiales; family Symbiodiniaceae; genus Cladocopium; species Cladocopium goreaui. The sequence continues at coordinate 138,941 of CAMXCT020000173.1, forward strand.
CAGCCAGACATTGGGGGTCGAAGTCAACATCTGATGGTGAAGACACATGTCGGACTTGACTCAGAAGTTGATCCATTTTGGGATGACATGACTTGAGGAGAACCAGCGGGTTGTTTAGCAGCTGATGTCATAGCTGGTAGACGGCTAGGCTATGTCCATAGAGCAGTTTCATGGATCAAGATCAATACAAATATGCTATATATATATATATATACACGTGTGTGTTTGTGCATGCATGTTTGCGTGTGTGTGTGTGCGCGTGTATGGATGTGTTTGTGAATGTATATAGAAGTAGATTTGACGTACAGTAATGTTACCATATCTACCATATGTGCCATATTACCCATATCTACCATATAGTTGACATGTTGTTTTTTTGCCATTCCCATCCCGTGTGCCTTGTGCAGTCCGCTGCCGCGGCTGCATGGGGAAGTTGCCTGCTGGCCGGTTGGCTCATCGGGATCATGGTCCATCAGAGCCTTGGCGAAATCACTGGGCGTAATGAAACAGTTGGCTGGTTTACCTAAGAGATATTCTTGTTGGATGCTGAAACATTGAGCTTCATTGGGCGACGAGGTACACAATACGTAACAACATGGCATCTAGGTGAAAATTGAAGGTTTTTTGGGAAGTGCCCGCACAGATGCTTAGGTACTGAAGGCAGAAAAAATGCCTGACGGTTTTGTAGGTGTGTGAAATGCATGTGAAGACTGTATGCAACTACTCGTATGTGAAACAGACAAGCAAAGCATACACCAAAAACATATTATTATTAAGATCTTCAGAGCTGGGCTGTGTTGCACTGCTGACTTTCTGATGACTTGTTGTTTGTTCATGTTTGTTCTATATAAGCCAAAAAGACATATTGTATGCAATTTAACTACATGAATAAGACCTTCGTGTCAAAGTATATGTTCACATAACAACCGCAACGGACCTCAGTCGGTTCAATTTTCTTGGTCTACATCCTCGTCGTTGTCTTGTGTGTGCTTGCGCCCTTCTCTTTTTGTAGACATCCTCATTTATGTTCCCATTCCCAGTTTTGTTTCTGCACTCACTATTTTTTGGCTGTATTGCTAAGCCATTTTTGTTGGCAGAAATACCCACCCAGCCCAGACTTGACGATCAGTTTAAACAACTTATACATTGCTGTTCTGTTCGTACGTCCTAACTTGTTTCCCCACCTGCCAGGTGAGGGTCTGTAGATTTTATCAGAGCTGGCCTCCCCACCTCCGCCTCTTGCCCGCCTCCGCGTCAACTGCGAGCTCCAAATCTCAGTGGGCAGTGCCGGACCTCAACCGCGAGCGACAGATCTCCGTTGGCAGTGCCGGAGCTCAACCAGAATATGTTAGATAGAATGCCAGAAAGAACGTCAGAATAGATGCCAGAAAATTTTGCCAGAAAGAATGTAGAGAGAGAATGTCGAAATAGATGCCAGAAAGAATGCCAGAATGAACGCCTGAAAAGATGCCAGAAAGTATGTCAGTAGATGCCAGATAGAATGTCAGAGAGGATGTCAAAATATATGCCAGAAAGAATGTCAGAATACGTATGCCATATATACTTCCAGAGGGTATGTCAGAAACTGTGTGTCAGAATAGCGTTTCAGGGTGGGGATAACTCGCAGAAAGTAGTTTGTTGTTTCTGTTGCTTAGGGTCTTTTGTAAAGTTTGTGTCACCCCCACTCTTGTTTGATCCATCATGAATAATTAGCAGCAGCAGCAGCATCAGTGTTTCTCAACAATAAAAGCAAGCACCGAAAACACTGATTCCGATCCTAGCTTTTGAGGTTTACCACACCCAAGATTGGTGTCAACATGCATATTTATTTATTTATTTACTTATTTATTTTTTATGTATTTATTTATTTATTTATTTATTATTTATTTATTTATTTATTTATTATTTTTTGTTTATTTATTTATATATATACATATATACACGCCTTGTTTGTTGGTACTCTAAACTTTCGCAGTCCTTTTTCCTGTCCCAGGATCTCCCACTTGCTCAAGAAGGAAAAAGCTGTGCCCGAGGAGTGAACAAAGTGAACCTTGGGATTGGAGCGTCAATGGGTGAGATTTCTGATAAGAATGCTGTGGCGAAGGCATTGATAATGCCCTGGCAAGCTAACATCACAATGCCAAAAGTACCTTTTTGTGGATGAGTGTTATACGAGAAAACACAAGGCATTCCCTTTGTAATATTAGCTTCATTGGAGCTAATGTCGCGTCCACAGTTTCGTTTTACTTCGCATGCGATTGTTTTTCATATGTGGTTGAAGGACACTGCGGTGGCGAACGTTGAAACCGGTGAAAAGACTGAAGAGTCTTGGCCGCAATGCATCCACCTGCTCAACATGCTCAACATGCTGAACCACCAGTAGTGAGACATTTCCCAAGTATTGTAATTTGACAAACATCGATCTACTGGCAGTTGGAAGCAATAGGACACATCCCAGAAACACCTGTCGCTGCATGCCTCCAGGAACTTCAGGTTCCCAAAAAAGTCACTTGGCAGGGAGGGTTTCACCAGTGGTTGACCGACCTCGAAGATAGGCAGAAAACACAGCTATGATAGATAGGAATGCAGCAAATGTGATAAACAATCCGTGGGTAAAAAGTCTGACAAGGTTTTTGAGATTTACATTCCATTTGACATCACCCAACATATCGAAATTCATTCTGGTTTCGGAAACAATCCATGCTTTTGAGCAAGTTTCTTGATTTTTTTCATTGGGCGTTTATCTACGGAGGGTGATTTGTTCTGTTTAAAATTTTCGTGAGTGGAAGGGAACTACCCAACCAGTTCCCCGGTTTCACCGGCGAGGTGGACTGGAGTGCCGCTATCCCAGTGTTTTGGGGCGATGCTCGGACTGAACTTGATGAATGTTGTTACATGGGTTATTTCCAGAATGGCCCTACTTGTAGTGATTGGTTATTGCATGGGCTTACCATCGAAATCCATCAAACATATTCTGGGAATATAGCTGATAAACATTGATCAAAGGAAGTTTAGTTTGAACACTTCCAAGTTACGGACGATTGTCATGGGCAGCATCCTCACCATGATGTCAACCACATCATCATTATATAAGTAGTTGGGAAGTGTAACATGTCGGGAACGTGTGAGTTCAGGCCTGAAAAGATTCTCGGGCGCGAAACCGTGTGTTTTTTCAGGTAAAGTGGCTTCCGTGGTCGCCGAAGTAGGTTTGTGTTTCCGTGGTTGCGGGCCTCGATCTGCAAAAGTTGTCGACAAAAAGTGCACAGGACTGCAGCGAGAGCTCGATTTGACATAAAAAATCGTAAAAAACTGTCACGTTCGGAGCGCTTTTGGAAGATGAGGTTGGCATGTGCACGAGACTGTAGCGAGAGCTCGATTTCACATAAAAGTCGTTGTCATGTTCGGAGCACTTTTGGACGATGAGGTCGGCAAAATGTGCACACCACTGTAGCGAGAGCTCGATTTCACATAGAAACCGTAAAAAAAACTCACAGCGCCAGAGCACTTTGGGAAGGTAAAGTTTGCAACTTTCATTGATTCGTTCATTCATTCATTCATTCATCCTTCCTTCCTTCCTTCATTCATTCATTCGTTCGTTCGTTCATTCATTCATTCATTCATTCATTCAATTTCATTTCCTTTCCTTTCCTTTCCTTTCATTTCATTTCATTTCATTCATTCGTTCGCTCGTTCATTCTGTGAATGTTTGACTCGCAGAGTTGCCAGTGAAGTTGTCCGCATGGATTGTGGCTGTTCTTTTGACGCATTGTCTGCGGAGCATTGAGGCTCTAGGGTCAGGCTCAAAAAGGCGCGCGCAATGGCAGCTGAGTTGTGCCATTGATTTTCGGTGGCTTTTCCGCATTGGTGGCGCGGAGCAGGGTGCTTTGCTGCTGATGGCGAGCGATGAACTATGGCAGCAAGATCAGCATGATCACTGGCATCCGGGTGGCAGTGGTGAGGATTGGCAGCATGATCCTTGGCGGCAGCATGGTTGGGCATGGCAGTGGCATGGTTGGGATGGAAATTCCAATTGGTATGATTCACAAAGATGGTGGCGAAATGACTGGTATGGTTATGGCAATGACTGGAGCTGGTCTGATACATGGCATGGATCGAACGATAGAGGTGAGTCTATGAGCCATAGAGATGACAGAGACTGCTTCGATGAGACTGGCCACAGGCGTGAGTCAGGGTTGACATCCACAGCAGAAAGGCTAGCTTCGCATTCCAAAGCTACAGCGGATGGGCGGGCCTCTCACTCTCAAGGTGAGGTGATGAAATTGGGACAAGAGGACGCAGGACAGAACAGTCAAGGAGGCGGGTCCAATGTTAGTTCAAGGACGCGTGAACCAAAGACTGGAAAAGAGGTGATCCCTTCATGGAGTGGTGACACGCCATTTCGTGACTACAAACGGCGCGTGGATTTGTTCCTTGCCACCTCGGGGTTAGACCCCGAGTACCGAGCAGGAAGACTGGTAGAACAGCTTAGCGAAGCTGCATGGAGAGCGACTTCAACTTTGGATGTATCCCAGTTGTGAACTGAGTCAGAGTAGTCAAGGCAACCAGGTCATGGTCACTAGCATGAACAAGTTGAAGAAAATGATGGACAAAGAGATTCCGTATGATTCCATTTCATGACATGCCCGCGTTCCAAGCCGCAATAGAAAAGGAATGGAACAGCTGGTTGGAATACCAGAGCTGTGAAGTTTTGTCATTAAGGAATGTCCAAAGAGGATCCTGCCTTCACGTTTTGTTTTGAGAAACAAGCACGCGGGGTTGGTAGGAGCGGATGGCACACCACTTCCTCTCAAAGCAAAAGCTAAACTTTGCCTAGCGGGGCATCTCTGTCCTGATTCACTTTCTGGTGAAATCCAGGTTGATTCACCAACAGTTGAAAGGGTGTCGACTATGTATTTTCTGCATATGGTGATTTCAATGGGGTGGTTGACAAATTGGTTCATTGGAGACATGTCAAATGCTTTCCTTCAAGGAGCTCCGCTCCAAGGCAAGGTCATGTATATGAGACAGCCACGACAAGGTCTGCCAGGTTTAAAGAAAGGTCAAATTATGCGATTGATCAAATCTGTGTATGGTAGGCCTGATGCACCTAGGGCTTGGTTTAATGAGTTAGCCAGGGTACCCAAAGATGAACTAGGTTTTGTGCAGAGCGGTGTGGACCCAGCGATGTTTCATATGCGAGATGAAGCAGGAAAACTCTGTGGGCTATTGTCCACGTTGATGATCTGATGGTCGCGACGGACGGATCTTCCCTTGCAAAAGCAGCCACTGATAAACTCAGGAAACGCTTTCCCTTTGGTACGTGGCAAGCCGTTGCTGAAGAGAAGTCTGTTTCATATTGTGGCAAGGACATGAGTCTGCAGGGTGATGGGTTGGACCGTTGGATCAGTTTGTCACAAAATACTTTTATTGATGGCAGATTGGATGAAATTTCGGTTTCCAAGGGACGGCGTAATTCGTTGGAAGAGTTTGCAACGGAAGACGAAAGAACTGATTCCGTAGTGTTGTAGGAAGTTTGCAATGGGTATCTACTCAAACTAGACCGGATGTTAGCTTTCAGGTGAACCAGTTGCAGAAGAGAGCGAGAGATCTGAGAGTTAGAGATTTACTGGTTGCTAACAAATGCGTTCGAGAGGTCAAAGAGAATCGGTTTGAGCTGAATTCAAAAAGTTGGGTGAGAATGTTGAACTCGTTGTTTTTCACGATGCTTCTCTTTTCAATACTGTTGGTGTTGAAATTGATGAACAGGAGGCGGATGATATCTTGTTGAATGGTACTGAAAGGAAGCTGGTCTACTCACAAAAGGGTGCGGTAATTGGTTTAATTCGTAGAGGCGACATTGAGGTTGCAGGCAGAGATGTTCCGATGAATGTACTTGACTGGAAGAGCACCACTAACAAAAAAGTTGTGGAAAGTTCACCATCGGCCGAAACACATTCTGCTATCATGGCGCACGGCTTGGGCCGGTTTCTGCAGGCATTGATCACTGAGGCAAAATTTGGTCAGGATTTTCTCACGATTGTGGACGAAGACGAATGGCAAGACGTAATCCCTATGAATATGATTACTGACTCACTGACTGTAAATCTATATGTGATCATGTTAAGAGGGATGGCCAACATGTTAGTGACAAGGGTGGGATAGTTCAAGTTGTGTTGCCGCGGAAAATGTGTTCAGTGCGACCAACCTCGACAAAAGCCAGATTGTGGTGGGTCCCAACTCGTTGCCAATTGGCTGACGCACTTACCAAGCCAAAAGGGCGTATGTTGCGAGATGTCATTGGCTGGGCCAGATTCCACGAAATATCAGCTGCAAAGTTGCGAACTTCACTGGCAAAAGATAATGTGACCAGTGTGAATGTTTGACTTGCAGAGTTGCCAGTGAAGTTGTCCGCATGGATTGTGGCTATTCTTTTGACGCATTGTCTGCGGAGCATTGAGGCTCTAGGGTCAGGCTCAAAAAGGCGCGTGCAATGGCAGCTGAGTTGTGCCACTGATTTTCAGTGGCTTTTCCGCACAATCATTCATTCAAACATTCATTCATTCCTTCCCCTTCCATTCCTTCCATTCCTTCCATTCCTTCCATTCATTCCATTCCTTCCAATCATGCCATTCACTCCATTCATTCCATTCATTCATTCTTTCCTTCCTTCATTCCATTCATTCCATTCATTCATTCTTTCCTTCCTTCATTCCAGTCATTCCATTCATTCCATTCATTCCATTCATTCCATTCATTCCATTCATTCCATTCATTCCAGTCATTCCAGTCATTCCATTCCTTCCAATCATGCCATTCACTCCATTCATTCCATTCATTCATTCTTTCCTTCCTTCATTCCATTCACTCCGTTCATTCCATTCATTCCATTCATTCCATTCATTTCATTCATTCATTCCAGTCATTCCAGTCATTCCAGTCATTCCATTCATTCCATTCATTCCATTCATTCCATTCATTCCATTCATTCCGTTCATTCCATTCATTCCATTTATTCCTTCAATCCTTCATTCCTTCCATTTTCATTTTCATTATCATTTTCATTTCATTTCGTTTCGTTGCGCTTCAACTCACTTCTTTCCAGCTCACCCACAATTCCTGTAAGCAAACTGGTTCCTACAGTCATGTGCTATTTTTGAAATTTCCGCCCCGGCGCGTGCCGGGCACTACCTGTGAAATATTGATAAACTGATAAATGATGGTTGGTTAGGAAATAGGGGATATCAACCTACCTGGTTGGTTGCGGATGAACTCCGAATGGGGATAGCAATCAACAAATATAATGGGATATAATGGTATGATGGCATTGGATCAGGGTACTATTTAATGACATGGATGTTGATTCTTAGTCTAGACTAGACATCCATTTTTCATCAAGGCACGGGCCATCAACTGTTGGGGAGAGGGTCTTTTGTTTGGGGCATTTGGATGTGCCCATGGTTGGGTACCCACAACCATCAGTACTGAAGAGTGTTTAATACATGGGTTATAGTGGGAATCTACAACATTAACCAACCAATTTCTGGCTGACATGTCACGAAGGATCAAACCTTACGCACACATGATCACTCCAGTACATTAGATATTTAAGTTTAATTTAACGGATTAAACTTGTTTAGTTTCATGGAGATTTGGTCCGTTTTCAGGTTTGAGGGTTCCACATCCATTTGAAAACATGATCCGCGCCGACTACACTTCAGAAATAGAACACAAAAAACATCTCGTTGTCGATTATTGGTTCATAAGTTGGAAAGATAGACTGTTGGAATCGTGTGAGTAGCCTTAGAAAAAATCGATTCCGCCCTGTCAATATTGGTTACGGCTCAGAGCTAAACACTCCAGAAATAGGAAGGTCAACATCCCAGGATATCCTTTGATACACAAACACGGCAATGGGAAAATTGATAGGTCTTTGGACGTGATGTGAACCAAGGACTTTATCCACAACATTTCGGACGGTCCCCAGTCCTGCATTGAAGCTGTGTTCGCCATCTGTCATTGACAGCAAATTGAACAAGATTGATCAAGGGAAACCAACAAAGTATATAACAAAACTTGTGACGCAAATACCTTATTATACTTTATTCACCTGGTGGATGTTCGGTGATTGATGGATACTAGTTCAGCGTGGCTGCATCCTCCACTACGTGGTTCCCTGGAGGTGACTATAATAGCTCATGAAAATTATTCATTATAATGATAATCCCTAGTAGCCAATCAGCAGAAGCGGATGAGATAAGTTTTTGGACGTGGCTGGTGCAGTTCAACCAGTTGGTGATGGTGGTTGACCTTCCGTTTGTGGAAGGTTTATAGCAAGCTGGATCAAGAGAGCCTTGCGGAGCCAACCATTGTTTAACCCATCCGTTCAAATGTTGTGTGATATTCGCACGATTTGTTTATTGGACGATGACAATCCAAACCACAATATAAGGCAGTGGTCATCGATGCCGCATAATAGTACAAATATATTCAAGTATAGTCAAATGTAATCAAATATATATATACACACATATATATATACATATCCATGCATTGCACATCTGAACCAACCAGGGATGTGGGCCAATGTTCAGCCAGACCAATTGACAACTTCTGACTTTGCCAGCCCCGCTGTGTTCCTAAAGGCTCATCCAAGAGTTGTATACCCAGATTGGGGGATGGTTTATGAAAATGGAAATGCACAGTGCCATTCATTTAGCCTTGCAGGTTGGATGAGACCTCGCATGCCGTTGGACTACGGCTCAATCATAGGGCCCTTGAAGCCATAGCTGGCTTGCTGCGTTTGGTGTGTGAGGGAATACCCCTAACTGTTCACCATTTCCGTTGCCGGAATTTCATTGTAGCGGAGCAGGTCAAGCTCCGAGGACCTGCGACGCTTGGTGCTGCCGCACATCTGTGAGGACGCAAGTCCTGGCCCTTTCGGGCGAACTGGACCTTTCGGTCTTCTGTGACTGCTGATCGATGGATAGCAGTAAAGATGCCCTGCAACACGTCTCCTTTGACGGCAAGCCTTCTGGGTATCGAGACTTTCGTCGCAAGACACTGTTGGCAATAGCCGGCCTTGAGGACAAGCATGCACACCTTGCTGGACCGAGACTTTTAGCAAGACTTTCTGGTGAAGCATGGCGTGCAACCGAGCACCTCAACATTGCCGAGCTTCGCACTCCAACTGGTTTTCTGACTGTTATCAAAGCTTTGGACGAGCACTACAAGTTTCTTCCTGAGACAGAGCTGCATGAGAGCATAGATGAGTTCCTTTTCTCCTTGAAAAGACGTAATGGGGAGGGAGCCAGCCGTTTTAGGACACAGCTTGCTAGGGTTGAGACTTTGATCAGCCAAGAAAGAGAACTTGTGAGAGTGAAACGTAGAAAAACCAATGGGTCCCAACCACCTTCTGTGAAAGAGCATGATGGTGATGTTGAACATACGCTTACTGAAGCCTCCCAATCCGAAAGAGATGACAAACCCCCTGAGCCTGCACATGCCTCAAGTGCCTCAGCAGCTGGCAGCCAGTCAGCCAAACAGCCAGCTGATGCACCTGAACCTGATGAGCCAGCTCGACATGGAGACGAGGCGCATTCAGCCTTGGGTACTGCCAGGTCTCAGACAAGTTCCCGTCGTAGAGCTTCGGGCACACGTGGTGGGTATGAACAGGATTGGGCCCATGCTCAAAAGAAGATGCAACAAATGTTGGGTACTCTGGAAATGGGTCATGTGAAACCCAAACCAATTTTTCCTCAGTCTGTTTTGGGACACCTGTTTATGCGGAAGTATGGGTTGAGTCGTGAACAACGTGCACAAGTAGTTCGGGCCACCAATGGGTCTTCCAGGTTTTCTGACATTGAAAGAATCCTAAGGGCTTCAGACTTTGAAGAACATAGACAAGATGACCGTAGAAGCCACAACAAGCCTGGTCGTCGTGATGCAATGGTTGTACAACAACAACATGTCATGGCTGTTGATAGCGATTCTTCAAGTATCAATGTTTTGGACAGTGGTGAGTCCGATGGTTCTGAACACGCTATGGCAGTAGATTCAAACGACACTTCTGATTCAGATGTTCAACAAGAGCTTGAGGAGGTCTATGAAATACAGAAACGTGCAAAGGAGAAGTTCAAGAAATCTTTTCGTACATACAAGGAATCGAAGAAACGTGTGAAGGAGTTGAAACGCAGTCGTCAACCTTATTACCCAGTGGTTGCTTTGAATCAGCCAACAGATCAGGGTCAATCATCTGGACAGGGTCAGACTCAAGTTCCTTTGCAAAAGACTTCATTCAAGTACGAAAAGAAGCCTCAAAACAAAGCGAACTTCAAAACCAAGCAGAAGGACTCACGAGGTTCCACCAAGAAGGAGGAAGCCAACATGACAGAATCGATTCTGGTTTCTTCGTTTGCTTACATGGTGGATACAATTTCAACTGATGTTGCAATGATTTCCTCAGAAGATGCCCTATTGGCGAGTGTTCCCGCTGGACATGCCATCCTTGACACGGGATGCACCACATCGGTCATCGGCCGTGATACCGCCCAGGTGATGTCAGCCTTCTTTGAGAAGAACCGCTTGCCCAAACCTGTGCCTTGTGATCTTCCTCCAGTGGAGCTGAAAGGGTTCAAGGGGGAGAAAGTGGAGACAACAGAAGGTTTGAAGTGGCATGTGAAACTTGGGGATTTATGGGGAACAGTAACAACTTATGTGGTGCCTGGCCAAACTCCTTTCTTGATGTCTCGCCGAGTTCTTGAAGGAATGAAAGCGTGTTTGGATCTGGGTAAAAAGACAATCACCAGCATTCCACACAATATGAGGGATGTTCCACTCCGTCAAGCTGCAAATGGACACTTCCTCATGCCCCTGTGTGATCTCCCAGAAGAGTTGGAGGTTCAGAACGTTAGTGAAACCGAACCACAGTCTTTGTCAGTTGATGTGCAGTCCGATGGTAGTATGAATGAGCCCAATAACAATGAAGATGATGCCACCGCCTACATGGATGTGCCACCGGTCCCTGAACACAGCCCAAAGGACCATGGTTCCCGAAAAGCTGTTAGATCTGTTGGTAACCTTCCAAGTACCAGTGATAGGCGTAGAGCATTTCAACATATCGTGAAGAACACCAAAAATGGTATTGCAGCTGTCAACCAATTTTCCGAACAACTTCAAGTTATTTATGGTAGGGATGCCGAAGCCATCAAGCATGTCATGATTGCATATAGGCCTAGGTTGGAAAGAGTCCCCCATGAAGCTTGTGATCAGGAAATGCTGCAATCTGTTGTAACCCTCAATAAGGATGGAGAGTTCCTGGTTGGTCCTTGGCATGCCCGTCCAGCAGGAAGCAGCCGACGCCAAGTCCAACAGGTGAATGTAGCCCTTTTTGCATACCGTAGTGCCAGTCTGCCGACCATTGTCCCGGATGGTCAAGACAATCAGCCTGAGCCGAACTGCCTGTGTTGCAATCAAACCCCATTCACCTTTAATAGGACCTCTGAAGATAATCCTCCCTCCGATAACCTTGAGGTGTTGTATGAAGAAACTGACTGGGTAGGATTAGATATGCAGCCGTTGCCAGAAGAAGTCCGTGTCAAGCTGCAAAACGCAATCTCTTCACTGAGAAGAACACAGGCTCAGCTTGTTTTGACCCGAGTGCTGGAAGAGCCAAGCCGTGTCCGGCAGGAATTCCGAGAATGGTTGGGCGATCAGGCTGATGCCATTGATCGATGTCCACAATTCATTGAAGTGTTCACTGGCAAGGCACCTCTCGCCTCCAAGGTTCAATCCAAGTTAGGTGTGCCTAGCATAAAGATCGGTTTGCAGTATGGCCAAGACTTGAATCGGTTGAGTGATAGACGCAAGCTGATGCAGTTGATCGCGTTGCTTCGCCCAAGACATGTATGGTTCTCTTTTCCCTGCGGTTGTTGGGGTCCATGGAGTCGTTTCAACATGGCTAGGAATGAAAAATGCAGAGAGAGTATCTTAGCTCAGAGGGCGGTAGCTAGGAGACACCTCCATGCAGTATCAGAAGCCTGGTCTCTCCAAACCACCTTGGGAGGCCATTGCCATGCCGAAAATCCATTGTCCAGTGAAGCCTGGGGGGAACTAACACTTGGGGATGTTTATGCAGTAAGGGTAGATCAATGTGCACTGGGTTTAAGATGCCCCAAAACTGGGTTGCCTGTGATGAAACCCACGCAAATTGCCACCACGCAGAGAAGCCTAGCCGAAGCACTTGCATGCTGCCGTTGCGATCACCGACATGAGCATGGACACTTGGAAGGGAAGTACAAAGGTGTCAACCTCTCCAAGATTGCAGAAACGTATCCGTCCAAGTTTTGCAATGTGATTTCCCAACTGATTGTCGAAGACATCCGTTCCGTGTCCAATGCCCATGCAAGCCCTGCAGACTGCCTGTTAGCCATTGATGCCGTCGAAGACGAATCCGGTGAGCCAGTTGATGCACCAGCGTCAGGTGAATCCGATGACCCTGACAAAAGTGTTGAAGCTAGGGCCAAACAGATCGTCACAAAGTTGCACATCAATACAGGTCATGCCTCACCTGAGCAGATGTTGCGCCTGGCAACCCGATGTCAATCATCCGAAGCAGTGAACCGAGCAATCCGAAACTTTAAATGCTCTGTGTGCCAAGAGTTGAAGCTTCCAACCCTCCGTAGGAATGCAGCCATGCCACATGCCGATCAACCAAACCATGTTGTTGGTGTTGATTACGTCCAGGTTGAGCTGTCAAGGGAAGAAGAAAATGGGGGTAAAAACGATGGTTTTAGAGGAGCTGAAGTTCAACGTGCTCACAGTAGTTTGCCTCGCCACTGACTTCGCCCAGCAGATCGTCGTCCCTGAAAAGGGAACAAACCAGCTGTCTCAAGCATTTCATGCAGTGTGGACTAGGCCTTATGGAGCTCCAAAAATAGTTTTCATGGATGCACATCAGATTAACTTGTCAAAGGATTTCCAAGCCTATTTGTCCCATAATGGAATCCAACTGTTGCATGCCGCTGCTGATAGCCACTGGCAGTTGGGAAGACTTGAGATCGCAAACCGCATTTTGCGGGACATGGCACGTCGAGCTTGGCGTACAACCAGCCGTCCAGCCCCAGAAGTGATCGAAGTGTGTTCATCTGTACGTAACTCCATGTTGCGCAAGTCCGGATTTAGTCCAGCACAATGGTTTCTGGGACAGGACACAAGACATGCAGGTTGGTTGATAGACGTCGAATCCCAGCATGATTCAGCTGTGCAATCTCAGATCGTTTCAGATCCCTCCTTTCAGGCCAAAATGCACCTTAGGGAAACTGCTGCCATGGCTTTCCAAGAAGCCCACGCTAAGGATGTATGGCGCCGGGCCATTGCCGGCAGAAATAGACCCCTAAGAGGCCCCTATCAACCTGGTCAACTTGTCTATATTTTCCGTCGTAGGGGAAAAGGGCAATTAACTACCAGAAATGGGTATTGGAGTGGTCCCGGTAGAGTCATAGGTACTGAGAGTTCTACTGGTCATTTCGTTCCCAGGATTGTTTGGGTTGCTTGGAACGGGTATCTATATAAATGCTCCCCAGAAGGCCTTAGGCCGGTCCCAGAAGACGAATCAGAGTTCCGTCGATTGGCCAAAGAACTTGCTGAGGGAAGGTTGCACCCTGATGTTGAATCTGCAGAGCAGTCCCTTGCCGACCGTGCCGGCCAGTTTCAGGATGTCACTGAGGAACGTCCGCAGGACGATGACTATGAACTCAAGGATGATGTGGATGATCAACCTGATGGTGATGATTGGGGAGATGATGAAGATGGTGATGATCGCCCAACAAAACCCACAAAAAGAACCAGCCTAGAAGATGGGGATGATGGACTTCCAATGCCTAGGAGAATCAGAATGAGAATCACTAGGTCAGAGCAGTATTGGAAACGTCGTGCAGCTGGTGCACCTCCAATGGGTTCCATCAAAGAGGGCGAGGTTCCTGATGTCATCACTTCAGTTGGTAATGTTCCTACTGAGCCGCCTGCTCAAAGACGTAGGTTACAGATAGACCCAATCCCTGAAGAAGCCTATGAACCCACATCTCCAGCACAATCTCCAAGGGATGAACCCATGGAAGATGAAAACCTTGAGCAGTCGTCGACCGCCGTACAGCCGACTGAAGCCGTTGCTTCAGGTGACATGCCTGAGAGTAGTGTGCCAGATGTCCCAATCGAGCCTGCCGCTCCATCCGAAGAGCCACCAAATCCCATAAACACCCCAGTGCCTGAAGATAATGAACTTAGTGTTGAACACAAAAAGCGCACTGAGCAGGTTTTGGAAGTGTCTTTTGATGTCCTTACCACTGATATCAACGATAATCCTAACTTCTTGTGGGGTATCCTAGATGAATGCTTGTTAGCTGGTCCAGCCCCTGCAAAACAAAGGAGAGTCGAAGTGAACTTTCGTAAACTTAGTCCCTCTGACAAAAAGTGGTTTGAAGGTGCTATGCAGAAAGAGTGGAACTCCTGGGTAGAGAATAAGGTAACCACCATATGTAAATCCCGAGGAATACCCCAGGAAAGGATAATCAAAGCACGTTGGGTTCTTGTTTGGAAAAAGTCCTCCGATCCCGATGACCGGAGAAAAACTCCAAAAGCACGCCTGGTGCTGGTAGGATGGCAGGATCCAGAACTGGGAAAAATCGCTACCGACAGTCCGACACTACGGAAAGAGTCGAAGAGCCTTGTTTTGTCTGTTTGTGCAGCCATGCACTGGGTCTTGTGGGGTGCAGATATCAAAACATATCAAAACAGCCTTCTTATCTGGTGACCCATCTGACCGTGAAATCTACTTCAAACCACCTCCTGAGATTCGCCAATGGATGCAGCTTGATGACCAAGACCTGATGAAATTAGAAAAGGCTGCATATGGCCTGGCCGAAGCTCCTAGAGCTTGGTTCCTCAGACTTAGCCGCGAGATGCGCTCCGTAGGTCTGACACAATCAGCCCTAGATCCATGCCTTTGGACCTTGAGAAAATCAGGTAAGTTGATGGGGATCTGTGGTATTCATGTTGATGATATCCTAGGTGGGGGATCAAAAGAAATGGATAAAGTACTCCAGGACTTGAAGAAAAAGTTACCATTTGGGGATTATCGCACCTATACCATCAGATATACTGGGGTAGAAATCAGACAAAACAGACATGACTTCAGCATAGAGGTAGGTCAAGAGTCCTATATTGATAGCCTTTTGCCGGTCGAAACAAAGCCACTAGGATCAGCAGGTACACCACTGAAAAACCCAAGTTTGCTGGGACAGTGCGCAGGCCAGTTGGCATGGGTGTCAAACTCAACGAGGCCTGACCAAGCTTTCCTTTCCTCCTATCTCCAAGGAATGCAGGATAAGGGATTAGTATCTCACGTCCAGTTGTACAACAAAGCCTTGAGAGAAATGAAAGAGAGAAAGTTTTGTTTGAAGTTTCCTTCACATGTTCCAATAAAAGACTGGAGGATAATAGCGATAGCTGATGCCGGATGGGGCACCCGTGGAAACGGAGAATCCCAAGGAGGATACTTCTTGTGCCTTGCTGCAAAGCCCATTTTGGAACAAAAACCAGCGACCTGTTGGATCGTTGACTGGACATCGAAAAAGCTTAGACGCGCAGTCCGTTCATCGGTGGCTGCCGAGACCTTGTCAGGCCAGAACGGTTTAGATGCCATAGAGATGTTTCAGGCCCTGTTGTCAGAAACTTTAGAAGGTACCACCCCCAAAGAGTTTAGAGAATCCAAACCTCAAAATCCAGCCGCACTTGTGACTGATTCAAAAGGGTTTTACGATGCAGTGACTCGAAGCTGCTGTAGTCAAGCGATATCAGTTGAGAGAAGACTTCAAATTGACTAGCCATTGCAAAGGAAACCATGTCCAATCAGAACATTCTTGCTTTCTGGATAAACAATGTCAGGATGGTTGCTGATGTTCTCACAAAACTTAAGGGTGATGTCAAACCGTTGTATGAGCTTGTGCAACAATGGAAGTACCATAGCAAACCATGCACCGAGTCAGGCCGTAAGGAAAAAGCAAAAGAGGCCCAAGGCATTTTGCCACCACAGTAGTTTATCTCAGAATGCATCCGTACCAACTTGTCCTTAGGAATCAGCATGCCGAAGCGCCAAAAAGTTTTGTATAGTGTATAGATAGCTGTGTGGATAATTGGGGATGTAACCAATAATATATGAAATAAATAAGCCTGTAGGGAAGCCGAGCGCCAGCCTTTCAGCACACTGCAAGATGTATAGTTTTTCCAAGAGGGTCATAACATGTGACCGTGTGATGCAAGCTCGTCCACCGAGCGCCGCATTTTCCCGACCACAAGGGGCAGAAGTTTTTCCACCGTCTCTCCTTTCGCCATGTCCTTGCGAAAGATGGCCAAGCCTGAGACTGAGAGCGATGAGCCTCTCAGTGAAATGGAGATGCGCCGATGCTCCGGCTTCCTTCGCCGTGCCGTGATGCATGGACAAGCGCATGGGCTTGTCAAGTTGGTTGCTGGCCAAGTTCATGGCCGCCCAATCGCAGTGACCTGATGTGCTGGAACAGATCCAGGCGATGAATGACTCATCGAAACGTCGCATTGAGTTCTCTGAGACCGAGGAGTCGGAATCATGGGATGACGTGGCAGGTGAGAGCTTCATGGATCGACTTCATGGTTTCCGTGGAAGCGACCAGCCACTTCAGGAACCAGTTCCTATGCTGCAGGATGTGATCGCAGTGCCATGGGAGCCACGGATCAGCCCAAGACACAGGGGTCCATGATCCAGGCATGTCAAGAGCTGACGCGCCACAACGTGCCCTATCCCAAGGGTATCACAACCGTGATGCAGTGGGGCCGCACCGTGATCACCATGAAGAAGTACTCTCATATGAATATCTCCTATGCTGAGCTTGCGGAGATGGCTGAAAAAGATGAAGAAGCTATGAAGTACCTTTGGTGGATTCAGGCGACCTTCACGCCCACTCTGGCAGATCTTAACAAGGATGGGAAGTGCACCCAGGCACGTGACCTTGCCTTGTACCTCAAGAAGATCGGATGGACGAAGTCTGATGGCTATGAGTTCAACCGAACCTTGAAGTGAGATCCCTGAAGGTGACGGATCGAGACATCTGGAAAGATGCAATATGAACCTATGAAACTGAAGCCTTTGCCCAATCGGCCTACTTCACTCTGAGGGCGTATGAAAATGGAAATGCACAGTGCCATTCATTTAGCCTTGCAGGTTGGATGAGACCTCGCATGCCGTTGGACTACGGCTCAATCGTAGGGCCCTTGAAGCCATAGCTGGCTTGGTGGTAGAAACAATTTGCGCTGCTGCGTTTGGTGTGTGAGGGAATACCCCTAACTGTTCACCATTTCCGTTGCCGGAATTTCAGTTATCAATCCATTAACAGGGATTTGTATACCCATGTATACCCTTTATATTCATTTATGTCCATGATGTTCGAATTTTCATGGGATGGATGACCATAAACATCATAAACTATGAATCCATATCCCATCTGACCCACATTCCATGCCTCGCGGCAGCGTTGCCTCGGTCCAGGGATGGTTTTGGGTTTCGCCTTCTACGCCTGTGGCACCGGCTTCGCTTGGAAGTTGGCGGGCGGAATCATCGCGCATGAGCTGCCGCAGGAGATGGGCACCGGCACCAACAGTGTTAATGGCGGAAAAACCCTGTGGCCAAAATAAAGGTTTTAAGATGTTTTTAATGGGACAATCAACCATCTACATATAATTTGTTACATGATTATGTGTTTCATTGCCATCTTAGATTATCCGAGG
The DNA here is from genome assembly GCA_947184155.2 of Cladocopium goreaui. Taxonomy (NCBI): domain Eukaryota; class Dinophyceae; order Suessiales; family Symbiodiniaceae; genus Cladocopium; species Cladocopium goreaui. The sequence continues at coordinate 156,752 of CAMXCT020000173.1, forward strand.
ATATACTTTTTTGCAACTTTTATGACAACTGTTTCATACAGCTGAAAATTATGAGTTACAAATTCTGCGTGGTGTATCCCTTGGCTATGCCACAGCGTCCTAGCTTGAAATGTGTTGAAATCATCCCATGACATTCCAGGTGATGTCCTGTTGACCAGAAACCTCGGCTGCCCCGAGCCATTGGCAAATTGGGGTTGCAACAAAAACTGACCATACCTCAGGAACTGGCGGATTTTTATGTCTTCATCAACAAGGCGAGGGCGCCGCGTTATACTTTGGGAGCAACGAAGATGGAGGTATGCAACCATAGATGAAAATCCATGAAAATCCAGCAGTTTGTACGGGTGTAGTGGGAGATAGTGCGATATAGTTATAACCAGCAATAATTATGATATGAATTAGTCAAAAAATGGGAGAGAGGCCCCGTTTCACGGCAATTTCAACGGGGAACTTAGGTTTTAAACTATGATGTTTCGGTGGCAGTTTCTATAGTGGATATGAGGACCATTCCAAACAAGATGACTCAGGCTTTGTTTCGTTCACTTAGGGGATGGTATGAACACCAACCAGCATGTTTTTCCCAGCTCCTACTTGTACATCAATGCACATCAAACATCATCAAATAGTGTCTTAGAGATCTACTACTTGGGGGTGAAAGTAAGAGGCACCGCTTACAGTTGCGCCATATTTCGTATTCGGTCGAACACGTTGAATCTGTGGAGCTGGCTCGACCGGGTGCGTGCAGTTTGGTCATGCTTGCCACTGCCATAGATGGCGCAACTCCAGAAGCACACAGGGAAGCTCCCCATATTGCAGCCACATAGATGGCGCAACTCACATGTCACTGGCGTATTCATGTGAGCGCTCTCTCCAACAAAACGCATGCACATGTTCCACCAAATTGAATGCACAGTAGATGGCGCAACTTGGCCACAAGAACCACCTATGTGCTTGGAGCTGCGCCGGCTTTGGCAATAAGGATAAGCATGACCAAACTGCACGCACCCGGTTGCGAAAGCTCCACAGATTCAACATGTTCGACCGAAAACTGAATATGTATTCGCTTGTGTTGCATGGAAAAAAATGGCTCAGGTGCGCACGCTATATTAATGCGAGTTGCCCCATGCACGGCGCAACTACTGCAATCGGTGCCTCTTATTTTCACCTGCACGTGCTGTGTTGGATACGCGCTTGTATGTTTTTTCCATGTTTACCTTACTTTGGGGTTCCTTTTCAACCTTTGTTTGTGTGATTTTGACCTGCTTCAAAAGATGGCGCAACTGACAATTTCCTGTTTCAACGATGCAATCAGCCAGAAGCCTTTCAATACTTTCAATTGCACGGCAAATGGTGCTGACAAACAGCACCCCAGTCCTGAAATCTCGAACCGTACTAATATGCATCCGTGATGACAGAACCGACAGACTGCGGGGGAAAAAGAAGGAAAGCATGGCGCAGAATCTACCCCACAAATTTCATTAAATTTAAGCAACACCATTCGCGCATGTGGATAGAACCTGGCATACATAGATGGTGCAACTCCCAGTGCGGCGCCATCTACCTTCACTTGGGCGGATTTCGGTCATTTTCTCAGATGGTGTCCGCGCCATCTATTAAGTCAACCTGCAAAGTGTCAGCGGCGACGTGACTCGAACTCGTGCTCCCATAATTCAACATTTGAGCAGTAGAGAGTCTGATGACTGATATCGACATGAAGCCCATCACCCCACATGCCAGGCCGGCATGAAATGGTACACTGCTGTGTTCCTGAATTTCATCTCAGGTGCCCACTTCAATCAGCTGGTGGGGGTGACATCAGGGCGACATCAGGAAACTGGACCATGAGGAGATTGAACATGATTGAGCCATAGGAAGATTTATTTCACTTTTTTGATCTTTTTTGAAGATTGTGGGAAGAGTTTGCGGCGATTTCCAGTGGAGGCTTTCGCCATAGTTCGGATCGTCCCAGTCGACTGGTCCGAATGCAACGGGATGGCCGGCCGGGAGGTTTGTCCTGCGTCATTGGAGCGGTGATGGCCTATTACATCGATGTGAGCTCCGAGATCAGGGGCGCCTTCCTCGCCATAGGCCGGAGCTGTGGTATGCTGTGGTAGTGGATGTGGTGGGGGGTGGTAGTTGCGCAAGTTGGTAGTTAACAGATATTAGGTAAACAATGGTAAACAGATTGGGCTTTGTATACAGGCTGTATATAGGTATATAATGGTATTAATGGTATATATAGGTATACAGGTGTATAGGTATATAGGTATATAGGCATGAAATGGATCATATATTAGGTAGGTATTTAGGTTATATAATGTATATATATTAGGTAACTAGAATTACAAGGTATACAGGTACGCTACTAGACTAGCAATATATAGATTGTATATAGGTATGCAAAAGGTAAGATATTAGGATATATTAGGTATATCTTAGGTATTATAGGCTAATTATTAGGTACATATATAGTGTTAGGGATATAGGGACGATATGAGCAATATATTGGTTGTAACAGGCATGCAATGCATAATAGATTGCGTATGCGTGTATGTATGTATATATATATATACACATGTATATGTATATATATATATGTATATATATATATGTATATATGTATATATATATGTATATATATGTATATATGTATATATATATATATATTATCGATCTGGTAGTAGGGGATGTCCTAGAAACCAAAGCTTCCAATCCCAGCCAGATCCTCCCAAGCTTCCACACACGAAGTTGTAGTTGGGCAGCACGTTGTTTTTCCTCCAATTCAGCTATGTCGCGGGTACACCGCCATGTAGCCTCGCTAGTGCTCGAAGGGCGCCCTAGAGCCCGGCAGCAGGGTGGAAAAGGAAATGTGCACATGCTTCTGTGCAACAACATGCATGCATTAGCTGGCATTGACACAGGCCGGAAAACGAAAAAATTAAAGAAGAGGTGAGGTGAGAAAGGCCAAAAATGTCACTGTACTTGCTCAGCTTTTCAGGTGCCGTTGCCAGGTCTGGGAGTTGCTCTCACCAGGGTTCCAACCGGCAGTTCAGGCACAGAACTCATTACCACCCTCAGAGGTTGTAGTTCACCTTCTACGACTCGAACGGTCGCAAGTTGAGCTCGTAGGGCTCGAGCTTCATCTCGCAGCTCTGGGCACATGGCACCACAGGGAACGCCCAGGAGAAGACTGTCGTCCAAAATTTGGATCAATTCCTCTCTCTGCTGGCGACTGATGGCATTCCATTCCTCAGGTGCTATTGGTACCTGAGCTACGGTCTCTTCACCGGCCATCAGCCTGTCGATCTCGGACTGGGGCAAGTGGTCCTCAATGGACGGAGGCAACTCAGCGATGAAGTCTCGCCGGATCTGCTCCACCTTGTCACCGGGCCAAACCTCGTAGCCCTCGCCCAGCAGGAAAGAGATCTCAGCTGCCGTGAAGCGTTGGCAGTCAGTCACCGCTCTGGTTCGCGGTGTCGGCGGTGCCTGTGCTTCTCCCTCAGCTGTCTCCACTGGCTCAGTCGTAGCCACGAGACCATGGACTTCTCGGCGTCCAGCACGCTTGCCCAGGGTATACGCAAACACCAAGGCAAAGGCCAGGAAAAAGAAGAACCCGACGATCTTGTCAAAGCTGAGGAAGATCACAAACCCAAACTCAAGAGCAGCCACGGGCACGATCTCGTTGGCAAGGGTCATGCACCAAATCACTCCGGTGCTCTTGGCTGAGCTTGTTTTGCTCTGCTTGTGCTTTGCGGCGTGGTAGTGGCGCTTCGAACAGAAACGTTTGCCATCTTCAGCTGGCAAACCACAGCCGTCCAGGAGGCAGATGTTGCACTCCATCTTTTCTTCTGACTCCATCTCTTCGATCTTGTAGATGCCATCCTTCACCATTTGTTGTTTTTGGAACTCCTGAGCAGCTTGATCAAGTGAATCTTGTTCGTCCTGGCGAACGTTCTGCTTGACCTTCTTTGAAGCTGTTCCCTCAGGATCATATCTCAAACAGTGCATGCGGCGTCGAAGCTCCATTGCAAGCTTTTGCCGTGCTGACACCTTTGTGACCCCATCAGCCAACTGCTGATGACTGTTGCACCACTTGAGCACTCCTCCAGCTGCAGTCATGCGCTCGCATGCCATCTTGATCTCGATTGCAGTTCTTTTCTCAGCAAGTTTCATCCCAGGGGCCTTGCTGTTGCTGGCATCAAAGAGAGCTCTGGCATCAGTGATGCAAGGTGAGTCGCCCAACCAGCGCATCATCTCTTCATTGTCTGGTCGAAGAGCTGGCCAGATCATCAGGGCAAACACCGTTTTGGTCCACTCCAGGCTGTCGATTGCAGCTGCCAAAGTTTGAGCTTCTGCACTGAGCGAGCTTCGGCACACTCGGGTCAGCTTCCGTGAAGACCAGTCGATCACGGTGAGGGGGAAAGGCTTGCTGCCACCGATCTCCGCCTCAGTCGCGACGAAGGTGATCCAGCCACCTTGGGAACTCCCGTCTGGTCTTGTGCACCAGGACGCGTCACTGTAGAACCCAAACCGGATCTCTTCCAGCCGTCCATGACCTCTGAGGACCAAGTGCACGTCTGAGCTTTCTTTGGCATACCTCAACGTTTTGTTTGCTTCCAGCAACTCAGAAACAGTTGCGCTGGCAGAAGCGGCCTGAGCCAGGGACACAGACGCTGCCAGGTGTGGTTGCGTTTGGTTGGCAGGTCAGGCTAGCCCACCTAGCAAACCTCTCAACTGGCTCTGCTCTTTCGGAGTGGCCTTGTCGTTGGGTTGTGCTTTTCTGGCCTTCTCGATGTTGAGGGGCTTGAGCTGGTGGATGTACTTCTGCAGGTCAAAGGTGACAGTGGCAGAGTCCAGGGCTTGTGTCATTTGACATCCACAAAACGTTTGCTTGTCGCCATAGTCGACGCTGCCAAACTTGAAGCGATGCAAGAGGACATACAGTCTCTCTGCATAGCAAGTCGGCTCACCATGGGGCTCCCGTGCGTCTTCTTTGCAGCGCACGCCCTCTCCTGCAGTCAAGATGTCATCCACATGGATGCAGAAGACACCGTCCACCACATAGTTGTTGCCCTCGTGCTCGAACACCTCAAAAGGAGGGTCACCATCCACTGCCAGTCTGACTGACATGTAGATGCAGCCATCGAGCTCGTGCTTCCACAGCTTGACCTCGTGGATCAACGCACGATCGGCCGTTTCGTTCCACTGTCTGGGTGCTCTGACATCTCCAAAGGCAGGCTTCGTCATCTGCATCACCTGATGTTCTTGAAGTCCCATCATCTCAGCCAACAAGCGTCTCATGTCAGCTGAGGGCTCACCATAGATCTCCACCTCCTCGGTGATGTAGTCCGACTGCAAAAATGCAGACTTCACATCCATGGTGGCAAGCTTCCATCTCTTGACGCAAGACAGCGTCACCATCAGGTACTTGCCAAGTCTCGACACTGTGGGTGACTCGGTGTCAAGCTTGCTTTCGATGACATCCTTGTGCTTGAAGCCTTGGAGAATGACTCGAGCATGTGGTTTGTTCTCTTTGTAGCGCAAGAGAAACCTCATCGGCACGATGGTTCCAGGAGGGCAGGCTGTCCTCTTGAAGGGCCTCCAAGCATCGTTCTCGTGCCATGGGACCAGGGCCTTGCGCTTTGCCTCTGTGAAGGCTCTTTTCTCATCGGCAGACAACCGACTCTCCACGACCGCCATCATGACCTCATCCTCAGGGACCTCCACCATGCGCACTTCCTCAGTTCGAGGTTGCTTGGTTTTCGGTTGACCATCGTCAGCTCGGGGAGGCACCAGATTTGCAGCAGGTCGTGATGCTTGTGCGGCAGCATTCGCAGGCAGTTGTCGTCCGGAAGGAGGCAGTCCATCCAGTCATCGATTGTTCTCGTGGGAGAGGAAACTGGCAGCACGCACTGCTTGTTCATAGAAACGTCTGTCACGGGCTCGAACGCTCACATCATCAGGGTTCACAGGTGGTTCATCATCTTGCCTGTCGATCACCCCATGCGAGGAGTCCATGATGCCCGGATGTTCTTCTTCCAGCTTCCGTTTCATCTCCTTCTGGATGTCGGTCATGCCTTGAGTGTGGTCATCCAGGTTCTTGTCCTTGTTGGCCACCATCTCATCCAAGAGAGTCTTGTCAGTGGTCTTGGATTCAGATTCGGTTTTCTCACTGTCGGGGTAGTCGACCCAAAAGTCGATTCGGGGTTCAGGCAGCTTGGCCTTCGGCCGAGCTTTGGACTTGTCGGCAGGTTTGCCGGGAGTGTCAGGTTCTGCAGTTGCAGTTTTCGATTTCGATTTGTCATCAGTTTTCGGTGGGTCAGGAGGTTCATGTGGTTCATGTGGAGGGGCATCACCAGGTGCGACAGCGGCTGCTCCAGTCCCCCCAAGCTGAGGAAAATCGTCAGGAGATTGAGCCTTGCCAGCAATGTCAATGGCCCTCACTGGACCACGCACTGGCTTGAGAGCTTCCAAAAGTCGTTGTTGCAAGGGTTTCTGCACGCTCTCAAGGTAGGCAGGCTTGCTCTGACGCTCGTAGCGCTCAGGGACAGTCTCAAAGCGTAGCTGCTGTCGTGTTGCTCGCACCAGTGAGCTTCCATGGACGATCCAGTACATCATGGTCTTTCGGTCAATTGAGGCTTCCACGGACACCACCATCGCGGGTCCACGCCACCTGAAAGGGTCGAGCTTGTGGGTTTGTGGCTTCCAGTAGTAGACATAGTCTCCCACCATGAGCTCGTCCTCATCCACACGTGATCGAGCCAAAGCGGCTGATCGAACCGCCAGGTCAAAGTTGGCAGAGTGGAAGGCCTGTGCAGCCTTCTGTTTGACTTCCATGACCTGCGCCAAGTCAGCAGAGTCCCCAAATTGTTCGGGTCCAGGGTCATCAGCGTTGCCTCCTTCGGAGGGAACGTAGCCAAATGCCAAAGTGGCAGGCGTAGCACCTTTCACCGAAGACAAACGGTTTCTCTGATGGCAGGTCACCAAGATGGCTTGTTCAAAGTCCAGCTCGGGCATGTCTTTGTGGAAGATCTCCAGCATGCGTCGTTGGACTGCATGATTCCGTTCAAGGATTCCAAGCCTGTGATGAGCACCTCGTGGGATCAGGTCCATGTACATTCCATGGGCAGATGTCCAATCGGCAAATTGTTGCCCTTGATGAGGACCAGAGGCATCCAGTCGCAAAACCTTTGGGAACCCAAAAGATCGGCTCCAAGTTGACTCGAAGAGAGCTATCTCCATGTCAGCCGTCTCTTCTTTGATCTCCATGTCAACTTCATAGCGACTGAACTCATCCATGATGGTGAAGACCGCACGCTGTTTGCCATCCCATTCCACATAGAAGGTGTCGATGGCCACGGAGTGGTTGAAGTGTGGGGATTTGTGCAAAGTCGCCACACGCACATTCTTAGGTTGTGCCCTGGCCAAACAGGTCGGACACTTGTACCTCCGGGCCACCTGGACAAATTCATTGGGAAGGTGTCGGGCCTTCACCGCCAGAACCAGCTTGGCTCCATTTGGATGTCCAAGTTGTCGATGGAGATTGGCCACCGACTTCAGGATCTCATGGCCACCGATCTTGATGAGCTCCTTGTTCTGTTCCAGGTACTGCATCTCTTCAGTCGATTTCTCGACGACCTCCATGGTCATCAGCTCAGCTTGTCCTCGTTTCTTCCATGCCATCTCCATTGCAGAGTAGATGGCGTTGCCAAGACGTTGGCAAAGTTCAGGCTCGTAGTTCTGCATTTTTTTTGAGGACAGAGCCGCGTCCCATCATTTGGACATGAGCTCCTCGGGGGCATTCACAACGCAAGTTCACAGCCTCGCAGACCTTTCTTGAGCTTGATCGAAACCTTGTAGGCTTTCTCACATACATCTCGTCCTCAGGACTTGCCTTCAGCTTTGTGCGGCAGCGATCCAGGACTGTTTCAAAGTAGCCCTTCATGGAGTCCAAAGTTGGGGTTTCGAATGAAGCTGCGTCTGCAGGGTTCTCAAAAGTTGTGTCATAGACCAGGCGCTTGCCGTCGATGTGGATGTCCTTGTAAAAGGTCAAGTGGGTCTCTTCTTCCAAGACCCTCAGATCTCTGAGCAATTCCCGTCTCTCTGGTGTTCTGTAGTTCAAGTTCTGCATTGGTGACCAGAGACGACATTCAGGAGTCACCATGATGTGATGAGGTTCTTCTTGCTCAACAAGACGTCGAAAAGCGGCTTGTTGCTCTTTCATCTCAAAGTTCCAAGTTGGCAGAGAAAACTGCCGGACCTCCACATCATGATATGCTCGTTGCAGGTACTTGCTCAGGTTCCCTTCATCCACATAGACTTCCCAAAACTTGAGCTTGCGCTCGTGCTGTTGGCTTTTCATGCTTGCAGCGAAGACAAACTCCTCCGCTTCTTTTTCTGACACCTCGACGTCAAGGTCGGCCTCAAAGTCAGAGACCTCATCGGTGATCATTGAGTCCACGAAGGTCTCCACAGAAACGTCGATGTTGTCCAGCTCTGCAAAGCTCAAGACGTCCTCAAGGTCGTCAAAGATGTTGATCATGTAGTGCCCGTTGGTTGTGAACGCTGGCTTCACCTGCACGTCACCGATCATCACAGTTTTTCTTCCATAGTCCACCACCGTCTGCCAAGATTCAAGATCTGGGCGTGCCAAGAGCAAAGGTGTGTGTCCTGGAAGGACGTGCACAATGAGTTGTCGCCAGGTCTTGCCAACGCAGACAGGGATCATTGCTCTGAAAAGCGATCTCACCATGGCACCATCTCCAAACCTGAAATCCTTTGTTTCCTTGTCGATGTCAGGCTCCATGTTCCTCAAGCTGAGGTAGTCCAAGATCTTGTTCCAGCTGGCTTCACCACAGACTGTGCGAGTAGCTCCACTGTCCATGATAGCCCAACCAACAGCTTGGCTGACAAAGTTGATGCTCTCATGGGTGGTGTAATCCACTGGGATCTGGTTCACCTCGCTGACAAAGTTGTCCTCCACCATGGTGACTTCATCAGGGACTTCCTTGATGCCGTTGGCTGGAAGCCTGTAGCGCTTGAATCTTGGGCCATGCTGAGACGTGCTTCCACTGGTTGTGGACTTTGCAGATGCCGTTGTCGAAGCAGTCGATGTCGATTCACCTGCACGCCGACGTCCAAAAACGTATCGTCGTGCACCAGGCAAAGGGTGTCCTTTTCCGGCAGATTTGCCTTTTCCTCCGCTGCTCTTTCCACGGCCTTTTCCTTTTGACTTGCCCTTCCCACCAGAGGCTTTTCCACGCCCCTTGAACGCACCACCATTGTCATCCATGCCGATGGCAACCACAGGGTAAAAACCTCGGCTGAGAGCAAGTTCCCGCATTTTCTTTCTAGAGTCCAAGTAGTTGATGAATGCATCCTCCACTGCAAGTGAGGCTTCATCAAGCTCCTGCGGGATGTCCTCGTCAGCTTCACCTGTGTATTCCACCTCATCAATGGTGTCGTCATAGTCAGGGTCATAGCCATAGGTGTAGGCGTCATCATCCTGGTAGTAGACATCGTCAAAGCCATAGTCCTCAAGGTCATCATACTCGGCATCCATATAGTGAATCTCACCTTTGAGGATGGAGTCCTTGGCGTTCGGCTTGCTGTCACCGCCAAACATTCGGATCAAAGCTTTGGAGACTCGGTCAACTGACATGTCTCCGTTGCACATCGCTTTGACCTGGACATGGGTCCACCGCGGCACTCCAGACCTTTGCAAAAGATGCCAACCAGCAAGAAGGGGTGGTATGTCCACCTGGAGCTCTTTCAACTTTCGAAGCATCGATTGATGCCTCACCAAGTAGGCTTGTAGTTCTTCACCTCGTTCTCGGGCAAACTTCTCAAAGAACTCTTGGCATCGTTCAGGGAGTTCTACTTCTTCTTCATGTTGAAAAAGTTTGTCCAAGACGACCAGCAAGGGTTTGAAGGGATCATCACTCAGCTCCATGTCATCGTAGTCCAATCCCTCTGTTGCTTCCCATGCTACGTCTTGTAGTTGTGAAAGAACTAGATAAGCTCCTTCAAGAGCTACTCCTTGACCTCGTCTTCTACATTGTCGGCTGAACAGGTCAAGTCTCCTTCTGAAAGACCTGTACGTGGACTGTGTCAGTCCAGCAGCAGATGGTGCTGCTTTGGCCAAACCTGAGTCCAAACCACGAGTGAACTCGTTTTGACCACCTTGTGCTCCATTTGCTGTCGCTCCACCATTCTGAGGGCCAGTCGTAGCACCAGCAGGTCCACCTGGTACTGCGGCTCCTCCAGAGTTGTTGGCACCGTCTGATGCTTGTCCACCCACCATCGTTGCCACCGAAGTCCAAGGCAAGGGTGATGAACAAGTTCAGGCCGAAGTACCTGCGGCAGCCCAGATTGGGCTCCGCTACCAATATCGATCTGGTAGTAGGGGATGTCCTAGAAACCAAAGCTTCCAATCCCAGCCAGATCCTCCCAAGCTTCCACACACGAAGTTGTAGTTGGGCAGCACGTTGTTTTTCCTCCAATTCAGCTATGTCGCGGGTACACCGCCATGTAGCCTCGCTAGTGCTCGAAGGGCGCCCTAGAGCCCGGCAGCAGGGTGGAAAAGGAAATGTGCACATGCTTCTGTGCAACAACATGCATGCATTAGCTGGCATTGACATATATATATATATATGTATATATATATATATATGTATAAGGTTATATAGAGTATCTATATTTGGTATGTAGTGTTAGGTATATGGGCATGTTTTTTGCAATATATAGGCTGTATAGAAGCATGCGATAGATGATAGTTTGCAGGTAATATGTAACATTGCAACGACAGTACAGTATTTGGTACCTATGTACCTTAAATAGCAGAGCAAGTATAACAAATATAATAAGGTAAGATTAGATTAGTACCCGGCATTGTTTGGGATTGGTTGGCAGAAGGGTATCCAACCCATGGGGGGGGTACGGAGATGGAGGACGGGACCATAGATGTGATTTGTGTGTATACATACATATGTATATATACGATTAGATACCTGTAGTTATACTTCTATGACCTAGGGTCCTTAGGGCACCAAGGGTTTAGCACTTGTAATTAGCAGGAGCAGAATTCAGATCGACTCCCACTATTATCTTCCTATACCTGGTTGTTTATGTTCTTTGGAGTGATCTACAGACAAACTGTGGGTTAGAGCTTGAATTTTTGAAGTCCTCTAAACTCTGAACCGCAAAATGGCAGATCCATCAATGGGTCGCAGTGTCTGAATTTACATGTATTCATCATTTCATAGACTATGATCGTGTATCGACATAAGGAACATCAAGTATATCATACAGTTTCGCCGGAATTCGACCAAAATGGTTGTCCTTCACAGGCGCAGGCGTCTTCCTCTACGTGGCTTGCACTGAACTGGGACCGCAGGCGAGAAAGAACAACAGTTCCCCTGGCACCCCTTCCGACCCAACCGTGGACGTCTTTGTTTCATGTTGTGTTCAAATGGTTGCACCTAATGTTGTGTACAAGGGGATTAATGATCCCCATGCATATATTATGTTTTTGACAATTGTTCTTCTTTGCTTTGCCAGATATCGGATTGCCACGGTAAGGAACGTGGAAAGCACCAAGTTTGATGGTATTATTCAGAGGCACATGTTTGATAGGTTTATTTCCGCTTTGCAAGTCATTTTTCCCCCTTCAGTTGGTCAATCATTACGCATTTCTTTTGATTGGACCTTCCAAAATGGACACGTTGATCAATTTGGTGAGGATACTGTATTTTGCAGTCCGAAGAAGAAACATGGAGTCTATATATAGTGTTTTTCCACCCCAAAAAATGACCTGAAACCGAGTAGTACCTTCACAGGGGCAGGTCGGAAGTTGCCTTGGGGTTGTAATAAAGACACATATATGTAAATAAAAACACGTATATGTATATATGTGAATATGTAGGTATTACAGACATCTTTCTAAATATATATATATGTATATATATATAATTATATATAGGGATTTATGTGCATCAGTGCAACTGTGCAAATATGTCTGCATGTCTGTTTGTATATGTGTATGTCTATATGTCTGTGCGTGTGTTTGTCATGTATGTCATGTACTGTATGTACTGTGGGAATTTTTGGGGAAGGAGCAAGACAGTTATGAGACAAGCCTTGCAAATGTGTAGTCTGAGAAACTAGAGTGAATGACAATGAATGAATGACAATGTTTCCTATCATCCGACGTATGTGTGTCTTTCTTGTTGAACTCTTAGTTCGGGCAGTTGGGTGCAATTTTTTGCAGCAGAAACGGGTCGAAAAACCTCGGTGAATGAGGCATTGTACTCCTCGGAAAGAACTGCAATTGAACTATTTCTATTTGAACTGGATGCAGATCCCTGATGGCTCCGATGTTCAACTGTGGGTTTCGTTGAACCCGACGCAGGTGGCAGAAACGCACAAGGGCGCAGAAAGACGTCTGTTGAGCAGCTTGGGCACGTGTCCTGGCACCACAACATACCACAAGTCATGAGAACATGTTCCCATGATTTCCCATGTATCCGTTGAAGTTCCCAGTGACTGAAGAACGGATTCAGGACATTTCAGGACTCAAAAAATGTGATCGTGACCTAAGTCAGATTTCACCTGCTTTCATCCGCGCTGTTACTTCAGTGTTTCATCCACTACCATCGTGAAAAAGAGTACCCAGGGCGGCTGGAGAAAAACCTGCTGTTCACTCCTTTCATGGTGCAAACTAGAGCCCAAAATTGGATTAACCATGATAAACATAGTACTATTATGTACTATTCATTATTATTTACTATTTGCACATCCCCAAATCACGAGTCTTAGACACATGATCCGCATCTGAACCCGAAATGAGCAGCAAAAATGATCCAAAATGGCTGGCGTCCCACTACTACTGGCCTCCAAAAAATTGCTTGCTTCATTACCTTTCTTGACTAAAATTTATCATAACTATTCACAACTTATCTAACAATGACCACTAATATCCCATCGCGGCTAGAGGATCGTCCTGTGGCTCCTGGGCGCTGCAGCCCTGGGCCTGGTGCTGCTCGACCATGAGCATTGAAACTTGGATCGCTATTGGATCAGTGGTCCCTAAAAAATTGATGATTTTCCTCTGGCTTTTGGATGATTTTTGGATAGGATGGCGATGCTGATGGCTGGTGATCATGGTGTCTTTTTGGTGATTGCGATGGTTATAAAGTTATAAGTATGTTCATATTGTTATTTACAGTTTTGTATCTTTTTGTATTCTGCGGATTAATTGAGGAGTCGGTTTCATCCCCACCTCAACATATTGTTTTTTTTTCAGGTAGTCTAAGATTGGCCATGTTTTCAGGCGGGCATGGGTTGAATTTTTGGTGCCCAATACGATGCAATACTGCCCATATTTCTTTGGTAGATGAACTGTCAGAAAAATCTGGTTTTGTTGATGACTACAAGGTTAGCAAGGTTAGACCGTGGATGGTCACTTACCAGAACCGGGAACATATTTACTGTCATATCTAACTCGTTACAGGGACATTTCCATGTGGTCTACAAAAAATTGCAGGGAAGCATGGAACTGACGGGAAAAACTTATGAAACTTGGAACCAACTTGGATTCCTATCAGCTATCCCCATGAAAGAGGAAGATCATGTGAATCTCCTGCTTCACATATGATAAGCTCCAATAAACCACTTTTATGCTACACTTGGTAGTCTTGCCATGGTTTTTTTCTTTGTCACCTCGGGTTCAACATCGGCCCCGTTTGAAACCTGGGTACACGAACCGCCAATGGTTCATCATGATTTTCACATTAAGATCAAGATAGCGATATACTGGGGTACACCGTATACCCCAGACACACCCATATCCATTGTCCATCGGTTAAATCCCTATTTTGATGCTTCGATATCCCATTCAATATCCCATCCAATGTCCCATTCAATAATATCCATATATGATTTAATCATTATATATGATTTAATCATTATATATGATTTAATCATTATATATTATATAATATTATATATTATATAATATTATATATATATATACACATGGTTGTGAATATATATATATAATATGGTAATCCGCATGGAATGGTTCAGTTCCTCTGTTACCCAAGCCCTTGACTGTTCGCTCCAGGCTACCTGCCGGCGGATCCAGATACGCCTGCGGAGGATCTCCACAATGGCCATGCGCACTGAGCCGGTACTTCAACCGTGGAAAGGCCGCCGGTGATGGGTGATGGTGGTGGAAACAAGATGTGTAGCAGTAGAACTATGAAGCTATATGGCCCACGTGCGACAAATATGATCAAATATGATCAAATATGATCAAATATGATCAAATATGATCAAATATGATCAAATATGTAAACATAGAAATTTGATCGGAACTAGATAAATCAGATAATTTAGATATGGTTCCTGATTCCAACGGACATCACAGAAGCTGAGAAAATATACCAGCAAAGGGGTTGTATTATGTTGTGTTCACTGGAGCAAAGTTGATTCAACTCACAACCAAGGTGATATGACCAGTCGAGTACTGCGCTTGGACTCCAGGGGTAGGTTCTAGAGTGTTCTAGACATGCTGCATTGAGACCCTCCCTGGCAGTCTTTTCCCACCTGGTGAAAACTTGGAATGACAAAACCCCTGGAGTGCCTGTAGTGTAGTGAAACCGCTGAACCACACGAAACCATACGGAACCATCATGGAACGCGGGAAAACTAGCATCGCATGATGACTTGACCAGTGGTTATTGATATCTATTGACATCTATTGATATCTATTGATATCTATTGACATCTATTGATATCTATTGATATCTATTGACATCTATTGATATCTATTGATATCTATTGACATCTATTGATATCTATTGATATCTATTGACATCTATTGATATGTATTGACATCTATTGATATCTATTGATATCTATTGATATCTATTGACATCTATTGATATCTTTTGATATCTATTGACATCTATTGATATCTATTGACATCTATTGACATCTATTGATATCTATTGATATCTATTGACATCTATTGACATCTATTGATATCTATTGATATCTATTGACATCTATTGACATCTATTGACATCTATTGACATCTATTGACATCTATTGATATCTATTGATATCTATTGACATCTATTGACATCTATTGACATCTATTGACATCTATTGACATCTATTGATATCTATTGATATCTATTGACATCTATTGACATCTATTGACATCTATTGATATCTATTATTGATATCTACTGTATTGATATCTATTCATATGTCCGTTGTGCCAGCCACTGGATGTTTGCTCCTGCGTGTACCTTGGAATTATTTGCATAATCCATTTATCTCAATTCGAACGACAATCCAGCGAAGTGGATCGAAACAGCTTCTTTGAAGGCCCGCAACATGATTGGGATCCCTTCTGCCGAAACCCTGTTCGATCAAATCTAAATCTATCTACCCTCTGATTATTTAACATAGCCATGGAAAATGGCCCATTTATAGATGGTTTACCTATTAAACATGGTGATTTTCCATGGCTATGTTAAATAACCAGGTGGTAAATCCCTATGAATTTCCCACTGGAACGTGTTCAATCCCTTCATGTTCAATCACCATGACCAACCCATCCATTTCGAGCAGGCCCATGTCCAAGACACCTGGGCCGGGTCGGTGGTGAGTCGGACCATAGCTGCTTGGTCGGAGTGTATAAGCTACCTTGAATATCCTTTAATGGGAATCAGAGCTAGTCTTTTCGCATCCTCAGCTGCTTCATGTTCTTAATTTGGGATCATGTTCTTGCTCTCATTTGAAAGTTTTGTTTTTTTCCGCTAGGGCCCATGTGAGTCGTTTCCATCTAATGTCGAAGCAGAGGAGCAACTCATCCGATAAAGTTCCAATGATGTCCCAATCACAAAAGGATGGGCCAACTTGGCGTGACTTTGCCAGCCATATTTTTTTACGGCGCTGTGCGTTCATGCTGCCTCATCCTACTTTTTCCTTTTGCGGTGGACGGGCTGGATGGTGAGGGCTCTCATACCCTCAGAATAATCAGCGATTGAAATTTGATTTCATTGAAACCATAGTTGATTGATGTTGATTGGCTTTGGCACTTGATGTTCTTACATGGCGCTTTCGCGGAAATCCGTCGGATGCCCCTGGAACCGAGGGCCGCAAAACTGAATGTTTTACAGTATGTTGTACCGCGACGAGCAGTTGCGTTGCGAGACGTCTTCTTTGTGGTGTTGCCGCAGACAGACATTCGCCCGCATTGAAATGCACAGCATTGCTCCTTATGAGTGGTGAACCATGGTGAACCCAAATTTGATTAAAATCGTATTCTCAGCTTTGTTCTGTACACAGTGTTTGAATCTATTTGATGCGATTGCTTCTCCATTATATAATTGCACTTCAGTTTGACCACCAGATTGGAGAAGACCTGGGCTTGATCTTTCCCGTGGCAACATCCCAGAGAGTTGCGTCGACATGAGGGGCGGTGTTTCTTTCTTGGTGTTTCTCTTGCCACGTGCTTTGCAGAGGTTGTCTGACTATCCCCCATCTCAAATGTTGGACGGTTTTTGTTTGCCATTCTTGAGGAGTCATTTTCGTCCCTGTCTTTCAACTTTCAGGTCGATTCTTGCCAAGATGTCATGAGTTGTCCTTGGAATTAGACTAAGGTGTTGGCCAGTAGAAGTAGATATATATATATATATAATATATATAATATATATAAAATATAAAATATATATATATATAATATAATATATATATATATAATATATATAATATATATATATATAATATATAATATATATATAATATATAATATATATATAATATGACTGTCCTATGCATATCCATGCTATCCCCAATGATTGATGGACGCCCATGTCATGTAGCATGTGTGCTTGCTGGGAGGAAATTATTCCTGTGAGTTTCACATGTTCAGTACGGCCAGTGGCTTGGATGGTTGGATGAGTTTGGATCGAGCTTTCTTGTGAACGAAAACTGGTTGTATGTCAACTTCAACCATATGCTTCGCACATGTGGGTTTGGTTTCTTCCTATGACTGCAGAAACCGGTGTGCGATGGTGTGCGTCGCAGCGCGGCTGCTATGGAGAGATCGTGAGAACAAGTGACACAAGTGATGGATGAATAAATCAATTTTGGATTTGTGATCAAATGCGCGATGGCGATTGGTTACAGTTAGAATAGCTCCAAATCACCAAGCAGTTGCACCCAACAAAAACCGAATTGACCGCTTCACCAACTAGTGTAATTGGGCAAGTGGCCGGACTGTGATATTTGTTTCACTGAAGCTGGCCCACTTGAAACATTTGATGAAACTTAACGGGATCTCAGTTGAGCAGATACACCTTTGGGATTGCACAGAACTCAGGATCTCATCAGAACTGTTTTAGCACACTGCTGTGCATACCGCTATTGGGCTGGGCGGAATTGCACACAAAAAATCAGAGGTGAGCACAGAGAGGGTTTTGAGTGGGGGTCAGTCTTGAAGTTGTGATGCAGAATGATACATGTGTGTGTGCGTCAATATGTTTGGTCCACCGAAATGGATGTTCAAAATGGTTTTCATGGTGACGTAGTGGTTGCCCAATCCGATGTGACCCATTTTGAGCTGTTCCTTTCGCGTCACCAAGGTGACCAAGTTTCAAAAGGAGGGCCGACCATTGAGCGAACTCCCGGTCCCCAAGGCCCAAAAAGCTGGGAATTTGAGAAGGGCACAGCTTCTGACTTGAGGAGATAGAATGGGTTGAATGGGTTAAAAATAGAGGTGGCGAAACTGGGATGCAACGGAAACATATTTATCATCATTTATCAACCTTTACGTGTCCCTGGGTCTTGAAATTTTGTCCAGAAGTATTCGGTATGTAATTCATGATGATCATGATGATCATGATGAATCATTTGGGCCCATGTCCCCGGGTAAAAGCAATCCTAGGTGCCGATGACGAATCTGGATGTGGCGATACTACTTGTAGTGTTACAGTGTTACAACCTCATGTTGGTGGTCCGAGATATGTGGATAAAGTATGATAAAGTCACATTTCCCGAGCAGTGCAGGTTCATTTCCCAGCCACCTTGGGTGTGTCCAAAACGGGATACCTCCACGATACCTCAACTGTTCATTCTCCTCCTACGTTGGTCCATATAACATCATATAAGCCAGGTTAAGCCAGTAATTACCCAGTATATCTCTATCTGGTTATCCCCCAGTGCTGCTTAAATCCTCCATTGTATGTTTTTCCATGGTTATATAACTCCCCTATGTCCCCTCCCCCATGTTGGATTCTGCCAGGCCACTCCCGAGCAGTTGGACGATCGCGTGCCTTGCCCCTTCTGCGGCCGGAAGTTCGGTGAAGAGCAGGTGTGGCTGGTGGCGGAACTGATGGCCCTGGTGGTTTACATTTACATTGACCTAGATTTATCATCATTTATCTGCTTTCAAAATGTTCATTTATTGATACTTATTGATTTATTTATTGATATCTAAACTTATTGTTATGTATATATCTATATATATTATATTGATGTGTTACTATTATGTTTCTCTGGTTATTATTGTTGCAGACAACGCATGGAATTCGACATGCCAATCTTCCTTCCTCACACTATTTAAGATTGTACAGTGCAACCCTGACGTTGCTCCGCGCTGGAATTACGGAAGGGTTGCGTATTTTTGAACTGCCATGTCGGTGGACTTTCAATATGTAGATGTATATGCATGATCATCATCATCATCATCATCATCATCATCATCATCATCATCATCGTGATGATAATAATGATGACGATGACGATGACGATGACGATGATGATGATGATGATGATGATGATGAGATCATGATGATGATTGTAAGTGTGGAGCAACGTCAGGGCTGGACGTAAATTGTAAGTCAAGTTGTTCATATGTGTTGATTGTATTCAATATTATTCAATCAAGTTTTGACAATTCCAAGGTTGAAACTCATGCCAACTTCATAGGCCGTCTAGGCCCGTCCAGCCTCTCAGCATTCCGCCAGGCAAAACGTCACATGCCTTTTTGCGTCTCGGACGGATATTTTACCATGGGATGGTTTCGGAAACCAGATGACGATCCCTGAATTTCTTGGTTATTGCAGGTCGCTGCTTCCTTTTCAAAAGCTTTTGGGGATTGAAATGAAGAAAAGTCAAGGCAAGGCAGGAACGGTCTTAATTTTTAATTGTGAAATCTCCACAAAGATGAGAAAATAATTAGTCGACTTCTCAGAAAAGTCGATGTTGTGCTTCCGTTTGATCCGTTGTCTCCCCATGGGTTCAGGTTACCTTCACATGGACGGAAGAAATTGTAATGCAGTGTCCAAGTCGCGGTAATGCGAAAACAAGGAACATTTTTTGTTGTACCTTTTGTTTTTCGTGGTTCCTTTTCGAAATTGCAGGAGGGTCACCAAGCTGACGTTCCTTCCGTGAATCACCAAGGTGAACAGCAAGCGAAGAAGAACCGGGCGAGCAAACCCCCCAAAGCCGGGGGAGCCGCACGGCCAGCGGCAAAACCTCCGCGAAAAAGGCGACTGGTGACTGGTGCAGGGAGCGCTGCAGTATCTTGAGAACTAAGTGACTAAGTTTTCATTTGATGAGGTATCCTAGCTTAGCCATAGCAGGAATTTGGCGGTAGAGATTTGTTCAAGACATGGGCTGTATGATTGTATGTGCGTCGCTCTGATTATCAGTTGGCCAGAAAGATCAACTGTGGGGGGTGAATACGAATAGATAAGTGACAAGTGGTTATACAGTTATGTTAGTTAGTTATGTTCTTGTTCCCAAATCATGATAGATTGACACAGTTCACGGACCTCGGACGAAAACCTTGCTAAGAGCCAGTGTAACTTTGAGGTGCCAGTCGCATCGCAAGCTGACTCCATTTCTTTGTCCAGGAGTCCAGTGTGTGTTAGCAAAGTGTGGATGTGAAAATTTCGAAGATGGACAGAAAAGGCAGGGTAGTTAAGGGGGTACGGTAGGATTGCCTTTCAATGGTCAGGACTGATGTTGGCCCATCCACCCATCCATCCATCCATCCATCCATCCATCCACCCATCCATCCATCCATCCATCCATCCATCCATCCATCCATCACCTCTCTACCCTGACATGCCTTTGCAGATGTTGTGATCATGTATGGACCAGAATACTTTCAGTAATCCGGCCGCAGAGTTAGTTGAATGATTCGCAACTGCGCTGTAGTCCATCATATTTTTTCTCGTGACTCTTTGTTTTTCAGGGTTTCCCAGCTACTATCCAGTGAAGAAACTGAATATAACTGAATGGCCCATCCAAGTAGGATGTACCCTCTGGCATCCTCTGACAATCAAACATGGCAGTGGCATTTCCATCGATGAGTCTCCATTCATCGATGGCCCATCGGGGATTTCTCCCGCCATTTTTGATGACACGGGAGATTATGGGAGATTACTACATTTTGGCTTCGTTTGTTGGCTCCAGCTGCACTCAATCGCTCGAAAGTTCCAGCTTTGCTACCTCTGTATCTACATTTCTGAGCCTCGGCAGGGGGAGTTTTGGGTGGTCATTCTGGGAATCTGTCAGTTTTGGAATGATCATCACAACATATCACAACCTTCCAATCCACTTGGGTATAGTCGGTATAGTGATGTAGAGGTCTGTATGATGAGCTTAGTTATAGCATGTTATAGCGGTTCATTTTCGCGTAAGCCTGGGGTTCAGTGGGATCAGGACCCCAGAAATTTTTGCAAATTTGCAGCAGAATTTCATGACATTCATCAAGCATCTTCACTGTGCCAACGGATCATCCAACTTGAATGTGGCAGGCGTGTTTCATGTTATATCAACATATATCTACCATCTCTACTTCGCATGAAGGCCTCATTTGAATCCAAGAGGCAGCGGTCTTCAGATGAGTTTCCAGCACCCCCAACTCCCGTGGCTGTCTGATTTTCATCCTTTTCTCGAGGAGTGCCAAGCACCAAACCCGTTTGTTTGCCGGGTCAGAATAGAGCAAAAATAGAGCATGCGATAGAGGATTTGCCCCTCAACTACTGACATGAAGGACTTGCCTGGATTACTTGATAAAGTGCAATGTCTGCAAGAAATCCTGTCGCTGAGGTATCCGCAACATGGGTGCAGACTTGTCCCAGGCAGTAGATTGTAGCCCTGAGCGCTGGGGATGCTTTGGGCGATGGTTGAGTCGATTAGTGATAGTGCCTGGTTAATTGGGTTCGTTTGTCCCGAAGTACTTTGGAAGTTGTTCATCTAAGTTTCAATCAAATTGGTCCACATATCCACAATTTCACAATTCAATTTCACCCTCCGATGCAAACTGACTCCCATAGAAAGAACATTGAAATTGTAATGAGAACCCCGCAGGAGGATCCGTTCCTAAGGATGCGATGCATCGCTGTGTTTTTTTGGAGTTTCTTCGGTTCCCAGAGATTCACCAACCTTCAGGCGAAGCCAGAGAGCGTTGAGGTCGGCAAGCATCCAGCTCAGGACCACTGCAGGATCACAAGGGACCCACACATGGTCATGATGTCATATGATGATACTTTTTGGGGGGATTTGGAACATAAAGTTTGAAAAATGTGGATATGTGATGGTATGTGAACAGTGAACTAGTTCCTGATTTTGTGGTTTATCTATGTTTATTTCATCAGCTTTGGCAACAAATGTTTCCTCTATACATTTGTGCAACGAACAGTAGTTTGTATCTACAATGATTGCTCCACATTCGTTTTCAACTACAAATTACCGGTAAGAAGGGAGGTTACATGGAATCACATGAATAATCATATATATATAATATAAATAATCATATAAGCATAGAATGATCATGATACATTTACATACAGAAGATAAATTCAACATAAGTTGACCGTTTTTATGGACGTCAGTGACGTCAATCCATTGAAAATCACAGCCAAGGTATGCATGCGACCTGATCATCGAAGAGATGTGGAAGGAAATTCGAACCAAGGCCGCCATGTAGCACCACGGGCGATGCATGGCCAGGGAAAAGATGTGGAAAGGGGAAGGTGATGAACGGTGATGGATATATACATGTACTATAAACTCTCTATATATTTAATTATATACACCTAGAATACATGTAATTAATTATATTTTGTTGAGCATCACGATCTGGAGTGAATATTTATCGAACATATTTCATATCCAGCTGAGGTCCAGCTAAGTGGCATGGTGGCCTCCACGAAAAGCATTGCACCAATGGATGAACTTCCAGATATTATCAGGGTTATTATTGCATATTATTGCTATTATTGCTACGTACAACTACTGTTGTTATTGTGTTTATTGTGTATGCATATGTATAATATATATATATATATTTGTTTGGATTGTCAAGACTTTATGGCAAGTGTTTTGCTCAATGTTAACTCAAAATCGCCTTTACATCCGCCATGCAGGAAGACAAGAAGGCCAAATCGTTCAGTGGGGCGTCATTTTTCCGACGGGTTGTTCCAATAGTAATGGGGTATTGACAATTAAACAGCTACTGCGGTATATGGACTAAAGAAACCAACTAAGAACAACCCCGTACTCCGTTCATTGTTGGACATGATCGGACGCATTTTTTGTGCGTGGAATGTTTTATGTTTCGAACCCATGCAGCCAAAACGCAACATTGAAATTTTGGGAAGCCTATGAACATAAGCAGCAGTGCACCATATCCAAGATTCAACAGATTGGATGTCAGATGGATGTAATCTACCAGATAGTCGCAACATGTCGGTTGTTCCCAGCGATATGTGTTCGTTTGGAACTAAGCCACAATGCATACGGAGTACTTCAAACCATAGTTTGCAAGAATCCATGAAATTCCAGTCCGTTTATTGAACAATATGTAGCAGGTTTTTTCTCCCTCCCTAGCAGCTTAGCACCAGGAGGATGACAAGAAGAAGGCTGGGTGAAGAAGTAACATCTTTGGATGAGGGGATCTGGAAACGGGTGTACCCCAAAAACATTAATTGGGAAAACGATGATAACCCACTGAAATTTGTGGTAAATTATTTCACCAATATAGTTCGATGTTTCTGTTCATGTTCACTACTACCCATTAACCAATCCATACAGTTATGTATACAATATGTCTCATATTTCGGGTATGACCATTATCAATACTGATCATCATGAAGTATAAATCAGATAAATCAGAATCCACAAGATCAATAACACCTCATAATTCAATATAATTCATGAATCTTCATCACAGATTCACGTCATTTCTTAGTCACCTAAAAAGGTGACCTGGGATTTCAATCGCCACGTAGGTGCCCACTGCTGGAGGCCGCCGCATCCCGTCGCCGTTGCAGGACTGTACCGGTATGTATCGCATATCTAGACTGGATGTACCATGATGTACCTATAACATCCTATAACATCCTATACCATCCTATAACAGTGTACATATGTATGCATGATTCATGATACACATCATTATTGTGTCTATTGTGTGTATCTACTGTAGATGGTAGGTATGATTGATATGGTATGATTGTTGTTAGCCAACCTCGGTTTCTTGAATGCGGCCATCCCCCTCGCCCAGGACATGACCGAGGCCATAGGGGGAGTGGTGTCTCTGGTGGTGTCTCTGGGAGGTAGTCCGGACATGAAATTCTAAAAATTAATAGTAATAATAGTGATATTGTTTATTGTCTAAAATTGATAATTGAAACATATTGAAACAATAGTTGAAAATAATTGATACTATAGTAATAACAAAAAATAATAACATCATAGACCAAGACAAATCTGTGTTTTTGTAGTCTTTATCACCAGAAACTCTATTGACCGTCTGTGACTCTTTGCCTTCCGTTCTGGAGGACACCACCACCACGGAACCCAAGATGGAGCAATCCCCTGAGGCATGGCAGCGAAGGGGTTCTCCAATTGATGATATTTGGGAACATCTGCAGGAAAGCATAGGAAAGCATTCATGAAAAAAAAGGGGGCCCTGGGGGTAATCCAGATTAGACGTTCCTGTAGATTTTCCGATAAACCAATCTATTGAGATACCCATTGAATGGCAGTTTTAATGGGGAAATGTTTGATAAACCATGTGATTTGGGGTTAGCCAATCTTCAGAGAAACCATCCTATCTGAGTAGCATTAGTACATGATAGTACATGTAAGAATGCAATGATATTGGATGATATTGGTATCTTGGTTAAATTAAAGTAAGTAATTCTTTACCATCTAAGAGATGGGGCTGTAATCGTGGGCAAGTCATGGAATCACTGTGTCATTGTTGACTCGCCTGTTCATCAGTGATGAATGCACCTTCCTTTACGGATTTGCAAGTATCTTGAGGTTGGTTTCTGCTCAAAGATTATGAATTGTGGAAAAGAACCAAACAAAGATTGCATTCAAATCTCTACAAGTTGGGCATTTGAAAAGGAACTGGTTCTGCATTAGACAATTGAGCAAGATATGCTGGATGCTGAAAGCCTGAAACACGCTCAAGTCTGTTCAACTTCACCAATCAGTAGCCACGAGCAAGATTACTGCGCATTGGACCGTGTCTCTTGATATCCTTAATTATGCTGATTGATTTTTATATATGAAGATAAAATAAGATACATACAGAGTTTGTTTGGTGCAGCAACCTGTGGACTCCGTGGACCAACACACTTGCAGAATAAAGTGTCAGAACAAACCCCGCCGCAATGACGTCCATTTTCGGGCTGTTGGACAAGAGACAGAGAGCCGACACTTGGAACACGCGAAGCGGGGGCTGGAAGGTCACCCTATGGTACCCCCTTAAGGCCCTTGAAACTCAACAAATGGAAACCACACATTACTACATCATATTACATCACATTTCCATTGATGATTGGGGTGCTGAATTGTGAGAAATACCCAATTGATCAAGGGGTATTTATCCTTGCATCCAGATACCTTTGCCCTAGTGGATATCAGTGATTTCATTGGCCGAAGAATGCATCAGATGTTCAACAGCATTGTGCCACATGATGGTCGTAACATTTGGACAAATTTAGGGTAATGAATGGATATGAATGGGGTATAGTTGACCTGACAATGACATGGGCTTTCTGCTGCGATGCAGAGCAAGTTCACAGGGACATGGTGGTATCTTTCCCTTTGACTGCAAACTCCACAGCCAAAGTGTTGGTTATTCCTGTTTGGACCAAAATGATCCTTCCAAATGCTGTTTTTTTGGGGGGGGTTTGGATGGATTTCAATGGATTTCACATGAATCAAAGAAACCCTTCAGAAGCGTTGAAACATCGAGGTCTGTTGGCTCGTTTGCCTCAGGCCGATGATGCAGCTTTTGCCAATGAGTTGGACTTCTCCTATGAGGTGCGCCGTAAAAAACGATCCTGCTGAGTTTTCCATGTCGGCCATCAGCCAACAAGATACACATCCCCAAATTGAGGAGTCCATCGAGAACCCAGAAAAGAGTAGAAAAGACACTACCAAATATCACCAAATATCAAAATCCTCCAAAATCAATGGCCTCTAAGTTCCAAAAGCGTCCAGAATCCAGAATCATCCAGAATCTGTTGATTCGGAGGAGCGAGCAGATTTGCTGGCTGACCTGTTGGAGGAGCTGATGGGCAAGTTGACCCCCTGATGAGTAGGGTTCAACATGGTTCAACCATCTTTGGGGTCACATCTCTGAGGATTTCTTAGGCACAAGTTATGACAGTTATGTGGTTGATAACCATCTTTGGGGTCACATCTCTGAGGATTTCTTAGGCACAAGTTATGACAGTTATGTGGTTGATTGTGGCTGTTTAAGAAAAACAAATGGGATGGACAGTTCGTTGGGAGGAGTTGAACATGCAAAGTGGGGAATAATCAGCATTTGTCCTGATTTTACTAGCCGAAATGGAGATGCAATCATGCTGCCTACCAAGAACATGCTTTGATCATTGAAGACGCGGAGATTGAAGCAACAAGCGTGCAGATTTTGTTTGCAGGTTAACAACAACTGATAGGCGAAAACGATACAGATCCCCACTCAAGGAAGAGTTCAGGAAATTTAATACCAACACCAACATGTTTGGGTCAACGGGTCCCCATCAATCTTCATCAGGAATGGGTCACAGGTGATTTCCCCTGCCTACGACCCACACCAAGGAAAATTTCCCAGGTCTCCATCTGTACAGGAAGATACCTCCCTGTTCCCCTTGTTGGATTGCCCACCCGAGGCCAGTTCCGGGGAGTGTCAGGATTTGTCATGAGTTGTGACAAGAAAAACAGCATAGCTGTCAGGTGTACATTGGGTAAACGCTTTACTGGACATGACGTGATTTCACAGCTCTGATGTCCAGGTATGGAAGTGGACCCAATCCAAACAATGGAAAGTTCTGTGGACCGAATTTCCAAGTTCCAAAGATACCTGTCATATCCTTTCATCCAGTGACTTTACCGTTTCTTGAATGCTCAAAGCCTTTCTCTGCGGTCTGATACATCGGGAGATGCCCCTGGGGTCATCCTGTGAGGTCTTATCCTCTGTGTTATTATTATCAGTTGCTGGGCTGCACGGAAGCACCCCAGGGCATGAAAGTTTGATGCTTGGGAAACGTAGACGGAAATCCTTATGGATGATATGGGTGGGAAAGAAGACCATTCTTGGAGCGGCTTCGCAGAGTAGAGAGCGCGAGACAGAAGATGGCAGAAGTTTGTTCGTGTTGTGGAAGTTTCTTTGGCACGCAAGAGCTGAGCAATGTGACCGTATGAAACTCATTTGAAGTCGCTCTAGGACTCTAGGAATACTATGGTCAAACATTTCTAGGCGCACAAAAGACAATCACAACACGTAACTGGAGTTTTTCTCAATTGTTTCTACCCTCAAGCAATCGCCAGTGATCCAGCAAAATCTTGCACCAGTGAAATCTCAGTGATCCCAGTTTCACAGCGCCCAGGAAGCTGTTACCTCAGTCCGTTTGAGACCACTCTGCTGCCAGATGCGTGTGGCTGTGGACAGCAACGAAGGTTGGGAACCATTCGAATGGTGGTGAAAGAGGGCTATAAATGGGGGAGAAAACTGCCATCAATGGGAACATGGTGTTGTGTAAGTGGTTGATGGTTTCAAACCTTTTCTGCTGCCTGGGAATTGATCCAACCCTTCGAACCGGAGGACCCTCGGGGGTGGGTTAACGTGTGGCTGCGGGCTATTTCATGAAACGGTGCGCTTTTAAAATCCAATAGCGAAACCACAAACAGGAGGTGAGGTATGATGAGATGTTGGGCTGTGGGGCCCTGAAGAATTCGACTGACGCTGCCAGGCAGTTTATTGGTTCATAAGATTTGGACATTTGATCATATTGACATCTCCTTAGTCTGTCCTTCAATTCCAGGCCCTAGATTGATATTTTTTACACATGGCGTTCCTATGCCTCTGACCCCTGAATTCCAGATGACTTAAACAAGAGCTTGATAGAGCTTGGAAATGGAAGACCATGAGTACCAAGAGTTAGAACCGCCCCAGAAAAAAAAAACAGATGTCGTAGTAATATAAGTATGTATGTATATCATATATAGAGATGTACAGAGAGATTTGCATAGATAGATGAGTCTTATGTTGATTATTTGATATGCATTATGATCAAAAGTCCACAGAAATCCATCACAAACTGTGTATACATATATATTATACATATATTACATATATATATATATATTATTATATATATATTATATAGTAGAGAGAGAGAGAGAGATCTGGAATCCTGGATGCAGCACAGGCCTTTGGAGTCTACTGACCTTGCGAGATTTTGCTGACCTCGGTGGTACCACAAAGCACTACAAAGGCGGGAATCGAGACCCGGCTGTGATCGGCTGTGGGCGCAGTGAGCAGGTGGCATTTTGATGCATTTTGACGTCAAAAAGAGTGATCTAAAACGATGAGTCGGATGAGAGTGATGGTTGTATGAATTTTCTATGAATTTGAATGATGTCGTTACGATGTAGATGTAGAATGATGTAGATGCTGTTCGCT
This sequence comes from Cladocopium goreaui, assembly GCA_947184155.2. Taxonomy (NCBI): domain Eukaryota; class Dinophyceae; order Suessiales; family Symbiodiniaceae; genus Cladocopium; species Cladocopium goreaui. The sequence continues at coordinate 184,770 of CAMXCT020000173.1, forward strand.
TCTGAACATGATTTTGGTTGTACAATCGTGGTGCGGTCAAGGCTTGCGCACCTTGGCGGAATGGGATGAATCCAACGCCATGAGGCGATGGCGTCGAAGGGAGGTCGGGATGGCGGTTGACCGTATACGTTACATGATGGTTCCAAAAACCCTCTGGTAAACAACACTTTGCTATGGAGAATTACCTTTTAACGTGAGGTACATCAATTCCCTAATTGGGGCATGGCTTCGCAAACTGTCAGTCTGGCCAGCCCATCGGAACCAGGCGTCTGGAATGGGATCCGCTGATGATTTGTGCGCCGCCGGCGCTGCGCTACAGTTTGTTGGCTGCCATGCAGGTGACCCTTGGGATGGTGATGGTCACTCCTTGGCGCAACAATCAGATGTGGGCTGGTTTGATGCTAAGGATATCTACGGAATTCTAAGGATATTATTAAGCAGTTAAGCATATCATTACCCTCTGGTAATTTAACATAGCTATTGAACATGGCCATTAATAGTGGATTTCCCCATTAAAAATGGTGATTTTCCATAGTTATGTTAGTTTACCAGAGGGTAAGCATATCATTAACTATCTCACCCAGTCATCAATTCACTGAACTCATCCCAGATTGGTTTGTGACAAAGTGTCAGGTCTATTCTTGGAAGGTTTCTGCATCCTGACAATACAAGCGCAAGGCTTATACCTTGTAGTTACATACCCACTGCAACTGTATTTCCGAAACAATTAATAGTATAGAGGACAACATACCAGATACAATATTCATATAGGCATATATAGGCCATTTACATCCATTTACAGAGTACATAGAGATCCATTTTGGCTTAAATGGTCTCAGAATGTACCAGATATCATCTTTGGATTTAGATGCTATTCAACCGCTATAAAAATGCTGTTTATCTGTTGTTGTTCATGTTCTATCATCATGTAACCGGCTTTTCCCCGGGTCCGGCACTTTTTTTTTCCATGGATCAGTTGCCGTCGTGCTGTCAGCGTTTTGAACAACAGGTCCGACGACAGCTGTGGTCCAAGCACGGACCGTCACTGGGCGCCGGCTGGGATTGGTTCAGTGCCAAGGTGTGACGACTGGCGACTGGAAGTGGTGATGCCAAGTCAACATGGCTATGGATCAATACCTATTAATACCATTTTTAGTGGGATGAACATCCATTTACCAGCTATTTTGATGTTCACCAGGGGTAGAAGGTTTTGACACACTGCCACATGATGGTTGGTTGAGAACTGGGTTCCCCTACTGGAATGTGATAATTTCTAATAATCTGCTTGGTGGTTTAATGGTTTGGAACATGAAATTTATGACTTTCCATATATTGGGAATAATACTCCCATTTGACTATTTTTTTTCAGAGGGGTTGAAACCACCAATCAATAATGTATACTGGTTAGTAGAATCCCTTATGATTATGAAGCAACCAGGCTTTTGACAACTGCACAAATGTATCCAGATGTTATTGATGTAGCTGGAACTGAAATGGCCCTGGTGTTTGATACTCAGCGCTTCATTTTGTAAGTCAAGGCTTCCAGAATAAAGCTGACATTCACATGTTCGTTATGTATAAGAAGGATGAAGATACAAACAAAATGGTGAATTGCACCAATTTAATCCAGTTTACATAATTCACCATACCATAATATGATATAATATGGACATTGAATTAACTTGCTTATATTGGCATATATTGGCCACATATGCAGGTGAAGATCCGAGGAGACGTGGTACAGTTTACCATCATTTTACCAAATTTTACCTGCAGGCTTCCCATCCATTTTCTCGAGGCTGTGCAGCTTCCAACCTTTGAGGTATGAGAATCCGAAGTGCAGCCAGTCTTTTTCCATGGGAAAATCATCCATGAATTTCACCACAAATTTCCCCATGGATTCACCATAGGTTCACCCGGTTTTCAGAAATTTCACCGCCAGGTGTGTCGGAGGATGGCTGTGCCCACCTTTTTGCGATGGGCCTCGCTGCAGCATGAGCCATCCTCCCTGCAGGCCTTGTTGCAGCCACTGGGTGTCTGGGCGGCTGTTGGCTGTTGGGATTTTTAGGGCTGAAACACGGCAAAAAACTCGGGGAATTGGTCCAGAATGGTCCAAAAATGCATCCTGGATTGTTTTTGGGATGGTTTTTGCTGCATTTCTTGTGGGATTGGAGGGGTCAGGCAAACCAGTTCAGCGAGAGGTTGTGATAATTTTGCCTGGAATTTCCCCGGTGGATTTCCTTGGTTTTGTTTCATCGTTCACCAGCAAGTCAAAACGGCAACCCAAGCGGTTGAAACCATTTCGTTGTCCCACAAAGTAGTCTATCTTGATTTGAGGTCATAAGTTATCATTAAACCCATTCATAATCTGGGTTTTCCGGTCTATGTGCTCGGCTGGGCAAGGAAAACGAGTGTATCATTTCCTCAAATCATGCTCCACCCCCTTGTTCGGTTTGGTTTTGCTGGCCCGAAAATGCAAGTTCGGCAAGTTTGACTCATCTCTCTTTCCATGCTGGTTGCATTAAGCTCTCCATGTGTCACACTCCTCGGGATACCGTAGTACAGTACTGTAGATACCCCATGTATCCTAGATATTATTGCCCATGTATCCCTCATATTTACCTTCATTTGGTTATTGGTTCGTTCTATCACTACGGCCCATGCTTGTCGGCTTGATTCTCCAGTGTCGCTGCTTGCTCTGTGTAAGTCCATGATGAACCTTAAACCCATCCATGTTCCATCTATATCATTCTATATCCCAATACATCTAATATCATCTTAACTTATATTCCGTATCAGTATCATCCAAGCTTCATTGGTTCACTTCCATATCCCATTATCTCATATCATCCCACATCCCACATCCCATCCATATCAATCCAAACATATTTTATTCCATCATATGCATTTTTATCCCATATCCTCCATAGCCTTCATCCAATCCTCCATGATAGTTTTTTTTTTTACATCTACACTGAGAGTTCATTTTGGATCCATATCCCATCCATATCCCATCCATATCCTCCCATCTCCACCCAAGGCCTCTCCACCGAGAGCCGCAAGCGCTCTCTCCACGCCGACACGGAAGCCACGGGCGCAGACTCGGCCGAGCCCGAGGCGAAACGCAGCCGTGGTGCAGGTGGGGCATCGGAGGGCATCGGTCATGATGGATTATGAATGATCATGATGGGTCAAGTTATTGGGTAGCTTAAAAAATGCTCAAAATGATTCAAAATGGATTAAATGGATAAGTAATGAGATTGCATGATACATGATATCAATGATATCTCATGATTATATCACATGATATCAAGAAAAAGGACCGTATAAAATGACCAGTGCAGATCTGTGCCATTTCGATCCATCAGTTGCCAAAACAAGGCCAAACGTCCAGATGTCCAGACGTCCAGGCATGCGTTTCCGTTGCGGCCGCTCTGATGCAGTGGAACTGAGCGAGGAGGCCGTCAACGACGCTCGATGGAAGCATGGGACTTTTGCCGCCAAAGTGAAGATTGGTGAAGGACATCAGATCATATAAGATTATATTATCAGATTATAATAGATTATATATGTTTTTGATCACAATCTCTTCAGGGATTTCCAGTAATTCAGGTGATGAGTCATCGGTTTGAGTTGGCGAATGCCTGGAATCGTGGAGCTGAGGACATTTATGAGACGGTGCAACGATGGCACAGCAAGGAGTGCTTGGGCAGCAACCCTCGCTACATGTCGCCTGCAGATCATGGGAAAAGCTTCACAAGCGATAGGGGACCACCCACTTTAGCACTTTAGCCATGTCCATTGCGAGGAGTAAGTAATTTTGCTCATATGATGAACATATCATGACTTTTATAGCACCTCAGCAGATGTCAGCAGATGTCAGATGTCAATATTTCATAGATGTTCATAGTATTTCATATATAGTAAATAAATGAATAAATGAATATATATATATATATATTATACATTCATAGATATATCATAATATATCCATATACATATATATACATATTCATAGTATTTCAGGATACCTATGGATAGCTCAAGAATTCTCCGAGGCACCGGGAGATGATGCGAGCACATTTCCAACGTGGGGATGATGACAAGAAGGGCTCCGAGTTGCCCAGGAGTGACTCAACGGAAAAATCTTCGCCAGGCAGCCATGGATAGCCATGACATCAATGGTGATCATCAAACCGGCGGAATATAAAAAATCAAGATGCATCAAAAAATGCGGGATGTGATGAAGAAAAACACCATGTATAATAACTTACATAAATAATATAGTTCTCATATTATAGTTATACTATGTTATGTCTATATATACATATATATATATAGCCAAGTATCTGAGATAATCTGGATAGTTTATGTCAAACTTATGGCCGACCAGTCGCCTGATATCTGATGACTATCAGAGGTGGATGCAAGAAACAGGTGAGCCCGCAGAAATTCGCAGGGGAAGCACATTGTTGATTTCTGCTATTTCCATCTATTTCCCCCACCTGGGATAATCATATCTGGATATCAATGATACTAGAATTGTTCGGGGTCTCAACCAGCTACCTAGCTACATCATGCTACATCTAGCTACCCAGCCCCATTGGATGAAATGAAGAACGGTCACTGCCGTCACTGCCGTCACTGCCCAGCGCTGCCCAAGGCAATAGCGGTGCCTTTAGCGTCACACCCACCCTGGACGCGCACGAAGCCGCAGTCTTTGCGCTCAACGACTGCGAGTCCTCCAAGGACGAAACTCCCAAGGTCGCAACTGTCGCAACCACCGGGTTGGGCGGAAGTGATCCTTCAAACAACCGAACGGGTCATTTGAACTGTGTAAGTTAGTATGATATGCTATTATGTTTTGGTATGTTTTTGTATGTTTTAGGGATATCACTGTACACTTTTAGTTATTGTAGTTACATAGATGATAAGAAGAAGGGTGAAGAAGAGTGGTAGGGAGCCAACCCATGTAGTGGATGTTCGCTGTGCGAATGGACAGAAATTCCAATGTAGGTGCGATGTGCCTACGGTACATCAGGATAGGTGCGAGGTGAAGACGAGGGATCGTCCATGGCTGGTGCAGAAGCACTGATAGTGTCAATTCCCATTCACTAATTTATTGATGTATGTTCCTATATTGAAATATTCCCATTCAATCGATAGTGTTCATTATTCCTCACTTTCAATTCCAATATTTCCAATAATTCAATATGTTCCTTGATTTGATTTGTCGGTTGGTCATCCCCCAATCACATCCATTTCTTCCACTTCACGGAGATTTTCCTGCAGCCATGGTAGGTGACAGCCGCGGCACGAGAGGCACGTGAGCGCGGCGCAGCATCCAGACACATTGAGGAAGCGCAGCTGTGGCTTGGATACGATTGGGGATACTATGGCATAGGGATATGGGATGATGAACGGATGGGATACATCATTTTCAGACAAACCCATATGATACTAGTATATTATATATAATTATATATGTGCTCTATGTGTATCTATAATATATATATATATATGTATTAATATATATATATATATAAATGTATTAATATGTATATTTATATATAAATGTATTAATATATATATATAAATGTATTAATATGTATTAATATGTATATATATATATATCCCGTGTGGCGCATTGTATAGTATTGTGACCATGGGCACTTCATATGGTTATGACCACGTTCAGATGCTTGGTGCCGAAACTCAGGAGACTTGCCATGGAGCTCTCCAAACGGGAAGCAGAAGCTGTGACTTGGATTGGATGATCCACTGGCTTCATGTGGTAAAAATCATGGGAAAGTCCTAAAGAAATCACATCATATCACATCAATGTGTGGTTTATAAGCCTAAATGGAAGAATTGATAGTGGTTTTGGGGGTATACTGGGTATACAGTACACCAGTGTTCCCCTTTATGGTGGAGTACATGGTATGTGCTTAAAACTGGGCCATCTGCATATGAGGAGCTAAATGGTTCAGAATGGTACCACATTTTGGTTTGCGAATAGGTTCTGTCCCGTGACCCTTTGGTGGCTTGAAATATATCGTATGTCCCGTTCCTACTTGGGACGTGGGATGTTTTTCACTTTTTTCAGGGTGTGGAAGTCATTATTTAGATTGTTGATATTTTGCTTAAATTGTTGGAATAGCCCCAAACAGACAAATTGGGCATGGTTTTAGATGGTTTCAGGTCTATCCCAGTATATCCAAAGGTGTATGATGCGTCCATGGGTAGGGGATACCCCAAAATTTGGTGTTAATTTCTCCCATCTTTAGACCAAGAGAATCTCACTAGATCCCGCATCCCCATGAAGTTGACAGCCAAGTGGTTAGCCACCAAATCCCCAATTTCCATACGTTGAATTCCCGCGCCCAGGCTGCCCCAGTCCCCAGCGACAGCGGCGACGGCACCGCAGCTTTAGGCCCCACGGATGCGCCGAAGGAAGCCGAGGCGTCGAAGGAAGCCGAAGAACCGGTGACTTTGGTGCAATTTTGGGGAGAAAATCGGACATTTATGTATTTACAGAATTTTTATGCACTTTTAATAATAATTGACTTGGATACAACTGTATATAAATGATTGGATATAATTGTATATAATTGGATGGATAGAAATATATGAGATTACAATGAGATCATCATAGTTTTCCACAGAATTTCTGGGGACCCGGACTGATGGTGTTGGGGTTTCTCTTGGGAGTATGGGAGCCATCAAAATTTGGAAGGATCCAGTGGTTGGGAGGGAGCGTCCAGGACCTTTTTGTACCATCATTGAACTCAATGGATTCAAATTTGGGCCCAATCTTTGGCAAATGTGGGATGATCGGTGGGGTCAAGAATGGGAACTAGCAATGATTGGGTGGGTGAATCAACTGGTAAATGGTAGGGGGATAAAATTCAAGATAGCCAAAAAATCATCCCAGCAACCTAAGTTCGTAGCAAATGGGGTTGTACCTTTTTAAGCAGTTTCACAAATGTTCGTTCGGGTCTCCTGAGCCGGATACCGCTCTCTTTCCTCATACTTCAAACAACTTCAATAGCTAGGGTTCTACGATGCTCTACGCACAGACTTTTGTCTGCACATTGGGAAGTAGCCATTACTATTGGATCATTTACATTCATTTACTACTGGTGTACTATTGGTAAGACCAACAAAAATCGCTGGTGAATGGATTTCACCCGTCGCCAGCAAAAAGGCGACCGAAAAGGTGGAGGCGGTGGAGGCAATGGCATTGGAGTGGCCATGTCTCGGTCTTGAAATGACAAGCGAAATTGAAAGCCTCAGGAAGTACAGATGAGCTGGTCATTTTGAAGGTCTTGAGATACTCAATTTGGACCCATACTCAAGTTTGGAACCTGTGGTTTTCCTGGTACTCTATATGAGGCAAAACATATCAAAACATGAACATTCTGGATGCTCATAGATACTGGTCCTGTCAATCTTGCGGGTACGTATTTTTCCGGGGATTTTTTTTCAGATTTCCCGGGGAATTTTTTTCAGAAATCTATTCGCAGGCCACGCAGGGAACAGGCAAGCAAGCAAGCAAGCCAGCCAGCCAGCCAGCAAGCAAGCAAGCCAGCGAGCGAGCAAGCAAGCCAGCCAGCCAGCAAGCAAGCAAGCAAGTGAGCAAGCAAGCAAGCAAGCAAGCAAGCCAGCCAGCCAGCAAGCAAGCAAGCAAGCAAGGCAGCTATCTATCGTTCTTTCTATCGTTCTATCTATCGTTCTATCTATCGTTCTATCTATCTATATATCTACCTATCTATCTATTGTTCTATCTATCTATCTATCTATCTATCTATCTATCTATCTATCTATCTATCTATCTATCTATCTATCTATCTATCTATCTATCTATCTATCTATCTACTCTCTCTCTATCTATCTATCTCTCTCTCTCTCTCGATCTATCT
>CAMXCT020000173.1:192791-294937 GCA_947184155.2 Cladocopium goreaui
ATCTATCTAATCTATCTAATCTATCTAATCTATCTAATCTATCTAATCTATCTAATCTATCTAATCTATCTAATCTATCTAATCTATCTAATCTTCTAATCTATCTAATCTATCTAATCTATCTAATCTATCTAATCTATCTAATCTATCTAATCTATCTAATCTATCTAATCTATCTAAACTATCTAATCTATCGAATCTATCTATTCTATCTATCTAATCTATCTATCTACCTAATCTATCTAATCTATCTAATCTATCTAATCTATCTAATCTATCTAATCTATCTAATCTATCTAATCTATCTAAACTATCTAATCTATCGAATCTATCTATTCTATCTATCTATCTATCTATCTATCTTTCTATCTATCTATCTATCCATCCATCTATCTATCTATCTTATCTTATCTTATCTAATCTAATCTAATCTTATCTTATCTAATCTTATCTATCTATCTATCTATCTATCTATCTATCCTATCTATCTTATCTATCTTATCTATCTTATCTATCTTATCTATCTTATCTATCTCATCTATCTTATCTATCTTATCTATCTTATCTATCTTATCTATCTTATCTATCTTATCTATCTTATCTATCTTATCTATCTTATCTATCTTATCTATCTTATCTATCTTGTCTATCTTATCTACCTTATCTACCTTAGCTACCTTAGCTATCTTAGCTATCTTTTCTATCCTATCTATCCTATATATCTTATCTATCTTATCTACCTTTTCTATCTTATCTATCTTATCTATCTTATCTATCTTATCTATCTTATCTATCTTATCTATCTTATCTATCCTATCTATCTTTTCTATCTTATCTATCTTTTCTATCTTATCTATCTTATCTATCTTATCTATCTTATCTATCTTATCTATCCAATCTATCTAATCTGTCTAATCTATCTTATCTATCTTATCTAACTTATCTATCTTATCTATCTTATCTATCGAATCTATCCAATCTATCTAATCTATCTAATCTATCTAATCTATCTAATCTATCTAATCTATCTAATCTATCTTATCTATCTTATCTATGTATTCTATCTATTCTATCTAATCTATCTAACCTATCTAGCCTATCTAACCAAGCTAACCTAGCTAACCTAGCTAACCTAGCTAACCTAGCTAACCTAGCTAACCTAGCTAACCTAGCTAACCTAGCTAACCTAGCTAACCTAGCTAACCTAGCTAACCTAGCTAACCTAGCTAATCTATCTCATCTATCTCATCTATCTCATCTATCTCATCTATCTCATCTATCTCATCTATCTCATCTATCTCATCTATCTCATCTACCTCATCTATCTCATCTATCTCATCTATCTCATCTATCTCATCTATCTCATCTATCTCATCTATCTCATCTATCTCATCCATCCTATCTATCCTATCTATCCTATCTATCCTATCTATCCTGTCTATCCTATCTATCCTATCTATCCTATCTATCCTATCTATCCTATCTATCCTATCTATCGATATATCGATATCTATCCTATCTATCCTATCTCTATCCTATCTATCCTATCTATCCTATCTATCCTATCTATCCTATCTATCCTATCTATCCTATCTATCCTATCTATCCTATCTATCTATCTATCTATCCTATCTATCCTATCTATCCTATCTATCCTATCTATCCTATCTATCCTATCTATCCTATCTATCCTATCTATCTTATCTATCCTATCTATCCTATCTATCTATCAATCTATCAATCTATCAAAAACATATGCAGGGCAAACAAAGAAATTGAGTGACCCAAATATGAATAAATATGCCAGGTGTGTTATGGTGTCAAGAGGAGGATACCAAACTGATCCTGTGTTGAGCCACACCACACTATTGCAACTTCAACAGAACCACAGCTGAAACCTAACGACGACATATCTGGCATCACAGCACAGTCGAGACTAGAGTATTGCGACCTTTCCGTGTTGGAAAAAGGTAGGGGCGCGAACCCTTTCCGCATGGTTGCTGCTTCTGGCCTTGTGTGTTTTGCTATATAGACCCCGTATCCTGAAAAAAATTCCCCGGGAAATCTGAAAAAAATTCCCCGGGGACACCCACACCCCAATCTTGCCAGTGCCAACACATTCTTGGGAGCTAAGATCACACGTCACTGTACGCCCATTGGTCCTAGTTACCCTACTAGAAGAGCTTTAGTTTGCTACCAATGCCAACTAGGATCCGGGCTAACTGTTTACCCCAGAGGGGCAATTCACCATTTGGTTGTATCATGTTTCATCATGTTTCATCACATGGGTTCCATGAAATCTCCATGAAATCTCCAGTGACCTCCAGGAGCCCAAAGTCAGCGCCCCCGAGTTCACCGGTCTTCCACTTCGTGGAGAAGGCGCAGATGTGGGATCGAAAAACCATGAAAATCCCAGGGGAAAAAACCATGGTGGGATGGAGTCCAGGGATGGAATTTGTCCATGGAATAGACCATTAAATCCTTAACCATCTGTAGATATTTGATTGTATTTGTATAGTTCATTATGTTCATTGCATCCATGAATGTCATGGAATTGCTAATGGTGGGATGACCATGGACCTAATAATGCCAAATTTGTTGTTGAGCTAAAAATTACAAAAATATCAATACATCATGTGTGGATGTTACGTGTATCTATGATATTCTGATATTCTACGATTATCTATGATATTCTTCTGATAAATATTCCTTTTCCTTCGTTAATTTTGCAGAATTCAGCGCGCTAAACTTGAGACATATTGAGTGCGTAGCATTCCGCAGGAACCTGGTTCTGGAATATGGCCAAATGGCCACGAGAAAAGCCAATGTTCCACAGGAAGGCCAATCTCCAATGTTTCCAATAATCATCATACAAGCATGGGAAAAAAATAAATGAAAAAAATATATGAACGGTTTTTTTTCCATCAGGTTTATTGGGGGCGATTGAAGTTCTTTATGCCACATTTGCAAACAGGATTTTTTGAGGTAAGACAGTAAGACCATTCATATAAACTATACCCTCTGGTTATTTAACATAGCCATGGAAAATGGCCCATTTATAGATGATTTTCCCATTAAAGCCTCCATTTATAAGGGATTTTCCATGGCTATGTTAAATAACCAGATGGTAAACATGTTGGATTGAATCATATTGTTGGTCTCCAGTCCTGTATAGTCCTGCTAGCTTTCTGAAAACGTTGCTAGGTGGAGTGCCTGCAGCGCAAGTCTTTGTCAAACCTCACTGTCTGGCCACCCGTGCCCCTCGGTCATCGGAAGGAAATTTGGGGAGGGAAAAACTACTAGTGAATTCATGATTTCAAATGGATATCTCCGAACTTTCCAATGGCCATATATGGCCATAATGTTCCTCAGGAAGATAGGTCATGCCATGTTGGGTTGAAGCAGAGTTTTGAAACTTGAGCATCTGCGGGAAAATGGTACCATTTGGGTGATTTCTGATTTCGATAAATGCCCGATGGGAATTGCCATGAATTGCCTCTAGCAATCGGACGATCAAATACAAGTGCAGCAACATGTTTAGTAAAATCACGGTTCGCTTGTGCCATTGCACACAATGATTGAAAATGATACCTGTCCACATCGATGGCCATTTACCATCAAGGTCCCAGCACAGACTTGACTTTAAGAGGTTTTATGTAGACATAACAGCTGCATATAGATACAGTACTGTATGTATATATATATATGCGTATGTATATATATATATACTTTTACATATATACTTTTATATGTATATATGCGTGTATGTATATATATATACATACATTTGCTGTTCTTGATATATCATTGTACCCCCAAATCATCCAATGCCATCATATCATCCCACTCTACAGCCATGAATTACTTCATAATCTTCATGTCATGCATGACATGAGTAACAGTCCCCCATTTTTGTCTTACATATATATATATATATTGCAATGTCTTACACTTACATCTCATAGAAGTCCCATAAAAAAATATTTCGATTTCAGGCCAGGCAGTGTAGTTCAAAAGCTGTCCCTTTGCAGAGGTGGAAAGCTTACCTGATGCACTGGAGAGATCCATCGAGAGCATCGTGCGCGTCGTCAGATCTGTCAGTCCGGAAAGCTTGGGACTGGGACCCCCGGGACCCCGAAGATCCGAAGGAAACATGACTGGACACTAGAATAGATTCTATTAAATAGATACAGATAGGATACAGATTCTAGAAGATTCTAGAAGATTCTATAGATTTTGTAGATTCAATCGATCTAATTTCACATATCTTCCATAATGATCTGAAATACATTGTTAAATACCATAGTGAGCTTTATTGTTATTTATATATCGTTATATTTCTTCTTTATTTTGTCCCAATGTTTCTCCATCACCACATGAAATCCAGCCACTGGGCCACGCCACGCCACGGTCCAACTCCCGAGGTTCACAAGTTGGTGACCCCCAGCAGCTGGGCCTTGCTCTACGAATCGGTCACCGAAGAGCTGTGTCTGCGCGCCAAGTGCGCGGCCCACGCCTTGTGTGTGCCTTGGATGCCTTGGATGCGAAGGTTGAGATGGCTTGGTTAATGTTGGATATATGTGTTTTTTTTATGGGAGAAACATATGGAAAAACCAATTGTTTTTTTTTGGTCCATACTAGTTGCAACAGAAATTATGGTGGAATGATATGGATTTGAAAGCAATGAAGGTGGGGATGCAAAAATCATGGCTCTCGGTGATTGACGAATGAGATCAGATTGATCTTATCTCACCTGTTTTTTCCTGTCTTTTGGGCCCTCGAGCCGATCCGAACCATCGCCAGATCCTCCAATTATCTCCCATTACTATCCACTACTTTGATTGGAGAACCGTGTTTGTTGATGCAAAAGTTGCTTTCATCATTTTAAATCCCGAATTTTGTTGCTGAAAAATCCCAACTTTTGCTGATTCGAGGCTGTGGTCCATTCGGGTAGGTTTCAACTGTTGCGAAGGCATCCCACACGAAGGCCATGGATCAACTGGACGACTTGGCAACCGGCGACACAGCCAAGCTGCAGGCCATCTGAAACCAAGACATATTTGGCATTTCCATGGGAGTTTGATCAATTTTCATGGGATTTGATGCTGCGAAATCTGCTGATCTATTTATTTTTTTAATCGTTCAAATGGGGATCTCAAAAGGAAAGGATGGGCCAATGACGCATGAATCCGCGCCAGGGCGCTGACCAAATCTCTTTGGACCATGAGCGGATGCAACGCAGCTGCGGTTCAGCGGCTTTTTGGGCCTCCCAGTCCTTCACGGCCCGTGGAAAACTGGTGGAAAATTCATTCATGAAACCCAAACATGACCAGATGCAAGCCACTTCTAAGCGGTAAAAGTATGTAAAAGTATCCTTGAAACTCTTACAAATCACCAAATCAGTTTTTGGTGGTGTCCATCCGATCATTTGTGCAAATCCTCGAACCGCGCTAGAATGCTGCCTTCCCTGATCCCTTCAGGGCACGTCAGGGATCAGTCCCACTTCGACATTGGATGACCTTTGCTTGACATCCTGTTGATATAATGAACCAGTCATAGGAGTAACAACCAAAAGTCCCTGTCTTTGGGATTGTTTCAATTTTTTTTCTGCCGTTGATCAGCTCCACGAAGTTCCTCATCGACAAAGGCCCAGCAATGGCCAGGGTGATGTTGCTAATTCATGCTAATTCTCGTGAGAGGTTGGGGGAAAAAGTAGAACAATACATGACCAGGACAGAATTCCCCATGGCGGTTCCCAGCCATGATTTATACATAACGACTCCAAGTTAAACTTTTAGCAGGGGAGGTGGAAACCACCAAGTCTCTGCAATGAAACATGGTCATTTGTTCATTTATGGTACAGTCATCCCCTCCAAAATAATCATCCCGTTCTCACGATGGATTTCCAGCCCATTTCATGGTCACCCCCTTCCCAACTTGCGCAAGGGTCATCCCTGATCATCGTCCCTTTTCCCTCAAAAAGATGGTACCCCACAGCAATTGGGTCTTCCATCTTAAAACATGACCAATCATATGCTGGATGATTTTGGGGGCAGAGATTGAGGAAACCTCCCTCAATATCCCAATAGATCCCATAATTATCCCCAATATATCTCGCAAACATCCATTAGTCACATATCAAACCATATATTCTGGTAAATCCGTGTGACCCAAAAAATAAGAATATAGAAAATATAAATGCCCGTATGAATGAATCTGCACAGAATCAATATGAAGCCATGAATATCCCAGTAAATACAGATAAATCATTGATAAATCCCCATTTGCCCATGAAAAACTGCAGGTGTTTGCCCATTTGGCGCAAGAGTTTCGTCATGTCCGGCCTCAGCTGCCTGGGCACCACGACTTCGTCGAAGTCCAGCGATGGCGATGCGGTGGAGCTGCGGTTGAACAACGCGCGGCACGAGTTTCTGAAACACGCCATGTTGGAATGGTGCGAACTGGAGGTGACATGGATGACATGGATGTGGCCGAATGCCGATATGTGGGCATATGTGGGCTAAACATGGCTAAACTGGATGTGTATGTGAAAGTGAAAGGAAAGGGCTTGGCTTGTCGAAAGTCACCGTAGTTTACCTAAGGGGGATGCTGATATGTTGGTGACTATGAGAAAAAAATGAGGACTTTATTGGGCAAATATACCTTTGAAGTTTATGGAACGATAGTGGAAGGATGTTAAATTGAACTATATATATATAATTATATATAATTACTATATATGTATATTATATAAGGATGTTTTATTTGTCAAAGAATTGTTTTTCTTGCAGCCACTGCTTGAACTGTGGTTAGATGACTTGGACTGGTCGGATCATTGAAGCACCAATGGAAGGATTCTCCACCGTCAAAGTCTTACATGATCCAATTTCATGATCCAGTCTCCATTATGATAAAATTTCATTGTATCATCATAATGTACAATTAAATATTTCACATGAAACATCTATGAGTAATTCAATCGTCATTTATTTTGTGGGATCATCTTTTTACTTGATGTATTACCATCTGGTTATTTAACATAGCCATGGGAAATGGCCCATTTATAGATGGTTTACCTATCAAAAATGGTGATTTTCCATAGTTATGTTAAATAACCAGAGGGTACTGTAATCAAGTGAAAACCAGTAGCATCAAGTAGCATCGTTGGTACCATGATCCCACCAGGATCTCACGGAGTTTTTGGATGCCCAACTGGGTCCCTTGGAGACTTGGGCTCGTACGGGGCGTGACTTTTTGTGGTGTTCCAGGGATCCACCAACTTTGGGATCTTTGGGTCACTGGAAATGTCTATAGTGCGTTTTGTTTAGTGCTTTTAGAGTTTCCTTCAAGGGTTCCATCAGTTCTAGAAATGGGATGATAAAAATTGACGTTCATGGTTTTGGGATGCTTTGAAATCACCATTCAGAGAATCGCCATGTCGTGATGTTGTCAGTCATGACATGTCTTGCTTGGCATTCTTCTTCTTCAACTTCCAAAGACTGTCCACATGGATTGTTGCAACAATCCATACTCTTCATCAAGAATCAATATTTGGCTCTTGCGCCAGAGGGGCCATGTTGATGGTTCTTGTGCGTCAGCATGCAAGCTATATCATATGATATATCCCCATAATGTTTACATGAATCATATCTCCCCTACATCCCATTGTAAAATTTAAAATATCCAGATTTGTTGACCATGTATCAATCAATTCTGTGTATCCCTTGGATCTGCTGTCATTAGGAAATGGCCATCGACAATTTCCGTGGCTCGCAAGAAGTCACCCGCGCAGCGCACACGCCGCACGTGCGCGACATTGGACGTTTGATGTGCCTTGGACGACGTGGACGGTGGGTCCATGGGTCGTGAATTTGTGGTGAATGTCCCACTTCAATTATAGTGATGCCATGGGATACAGGGAATAAAGGGGAATATCTCATCTTCCGACTATCCTAAAATATCCAAAAGTGATGTTAAGACATGTTGATTGAATATGACATTACGGTCCGCACGGTTGTTGAAGATTCAGCACCATCGGACCAAGGTTCCGAAATCACTGTCTGTTGGATTCTCGAGTCTTCAGGCTGTGGGATGCGTGGGAAATCCGTGGCTGGAAAATCCCCGAACTCCCGAAATCCCTGAACTCAATGAAGGTTTGAATGGGAAAATCATATAAAATCATATAAAATCATGATATGTGTTGCATTGTTTTGCCATGTCGTAGAGAACCAACAATGAACAAAAACGGTAGCTGCCCGCATCATCCGATGGTCTCGGAACACGATTGTCCTTCCCCAGGATGATATGGGATGATCGTGGTGGGTTGGCCTCTCCCCCAGCGGCAGAGGCCTTTGTGCTTGGCAGCCTATGCCCTTGTCCATGAGGCCACAGCGACGAGTAAACCATACGAACCAAGGGTGGAGTTGTAACCATTGCTGTGGGAAGAACCACTACAAATGTGGCTTTGGGTTTGTTGTTGGGAGTTAATAGCCAAAGGTTTGTTTTGAGAGTTGGGATGCAGAACCAATAAGTGGAGGATATAGCCTATCCATCCGGGATACGTCCAAAATCAAATGGTCCCGAATCCCCCCAAACTAGTGAAAGCATGATTCAAGAATCATGGTGTACAAGGTATGTTTCCAACCCTATGGTGCAGTATTGGGGCTGTTATAGGTCTTTACATGTCTTTACCCATCTTTCATCGTTTACCCAATGACCAAAGTTGACCATTCAGGAACAATGTCAGAAGATTGCTAAACTGCTGAAGCCATGTTGACCTCATGCCAGATCAAGCGTGCCTCCGAGAAGGGGACGTTCTCCGCAACCCTGGCGATGGTCTCCGCGGAAGGCGAAGACGGTCTCGACGGTCTCATCGATGCTCGGCAGCACTTGGGGGTATGGCTCAAAGTTATCATAGATGTTGTTAGTTGTTAATTTGGAGCGTTGATTTTGTATGATGTTGTTACTTTAACATACTTTTCCAGCTGGAAATGTGCGACGTGCGATGATCAGAGTCCAGAAAACATCTATGAATCCAAAATCATTCATGTTTTTCGGACGCTTCAGCAAATTCAAGGGTGGACGTTGTCATATGTTGTCATTTGGTGAGTTTGAAGTGCACAAATGACCCCGAAAGTCAAAGACATCGTTGTCAAGACGTATTTCTGGTCCGCGATCTATATCAAAATATATCAAACAATTAACATTCCAAGTGTCCATCCTTGACATGACATGAACCAAGACTAGTTTATTTCTTTGTCATCACGGTTGCTCTGGCATTTGCTGACGCAGCTGACGCAGCCGACGACTCTCAGGAGATTCTGGAACAGTTCCATGGAATGCTGGACTCCTGTGGCTTGGCCATGGAATCATATGGAATCCATGGACAAAGGAAAGGTGCTGACTCCATAATACAAGGAATGGTGAATAATCATGAATCATCCATATACTGTAGCAGGATGTTCATGGATCCATGGTCGTTTTCTGAAAAATGAAACCTGGTTCAGCACTTCGAAACATCGGCCAGGTGATGTTGCAGATGATCACCTCTCTTCATCCAAGAACACCAAGGACGGTGCCGGCACTCACCATGGATTGGTCCTGGATGGGCTGATGCGGCGCGCCAGGAGTCCTTTGTTGAGAACCTGGTGTCTCCCATCTCGGCGGCTGTGGAGCGTTTTGGGGACAAGGCGACTGAAATTGTTGATGGATTGATGGCAAGGGAAGATCTGGAGGAAACTGACGGCTTCTTGGTTTTTTTTCCAAACTTGACGATTCTGGGATGTTATTCGCCAGGACATCCGAGGGCATCCCTCGAGAGATTTACCTAGCGAGGGTCGAGGCTGGGGCGGAGAAAATTTGGAACCCGGGAACCACATGTTTGAACAGTGGCATATTGAAATCTATATATACTATTATATAATTTTATAAAGTTATAATATATTGTATAGTACATATATATATATATACATACATACATATTATAATATAATTTTATATAATTAATAGCGTAGTATTTAGTTATATAATACATACATATACATATATATATATGTTCTGGAGCTATATTTGAAGTGTAACTATTCCCAGGAGTCTTGTCAAAAGCAAATCAGTTCCCCGGTGCTTCCAGCCTTGTCAGGACGTAGGAAGACCTTCCAATGTATGTGATGATCGGCCCTTTGGCTTCTTGACAGCATGGTGGCCATCTGGTTGCTGCATTTGGTGTGTAGGAAGTAGTAGCTTGGCCAACTGGGTTTGAGGGCAATCGGATAAATCATTTTGGCAGCAAGTCCGTTCAAGACCCCGTGTCTCTCTCTCTCTCTCTCTCGCGTTCACGTTTATGCTGGTAAATCTGCTAATCCAACCTAACAATGACAGGAAAGCCTGACTCTACAACATACAAATATATAGAATAATCTTTGGTAAATGATAGTGGGAGATTTTGCATTGCCAGATTGGATTTCCACATGGTCTATCCGTTGAGAACATCTCCCTTTCACCTCTTCGGCCTTGAGGCTACAGCAACTGTACATATCGTCGTGACATTTCGTGACATTTCGTGACATTTCGTGACATTTCGTGACATTTCGGCAGCTCAGAGTTCCAAGCTGCCCGCAGCAAACGAAAAACCGCGGCAGTGCCTGAAGAGTGGCTCAAGTCAGGATGGGTTTTCCCCCAAAGGGGAATGGTTTTGGCCATGAATATTGATACGTTAACTTTAATCCATACCCTACTCGTACCACGGGATTTGCTGGTTATTTTTTTTGCTGGGAAGCTTCGAGTCGGGTGGAAATTGAGATTGTACCAGATGTCCAAAGATTTCGGAATATCGGAATATCGACATTATCCTCGTTTCAATACCATCACCTACTATCATTCGATAATATAGTACTGTAATACACAGTAAGTCTGTATATGTTATAAAATCTAATTCTACAGTTTTACATAGCATCAGTTTCTTTTATATTTAATACATACAGAATCTAGAAATAGGTATTTGTTTTTCTATATATCCATTATATATCCATTATTATCCATTATGGCACTATGGCACCTAATTTCCCCATCTAAGGGATGACATCCCGCCAGGCCGTGCCCCCCCAGCTCTGCTGGCCACAGACCCCGCAATCGCCTGTTGCGTTGGAGCCCCGATGTCCGATGTGGCGGCAATTTTTCAGAGGATCCCAACATATCCCAACTCTGAGATAGGAATCCAGAAATCTATTCTGATAGAATCCACAAATCTGATAGGATCTTCTAGTGAATCTAGTGAGCAGAGCAAGGGCAGCCGATCTAGTGATGGTGAACTTCACCAAAAGACATCGAATCCCTCGGAAATACTGATGGATTCACCACGATGCACCAAGCCATTGGGCTGAGGCCAATGAGCAACTACATGGCGGCTGGCAACTACATGGCGGGTGGCAACTACATGGCGGGTGCTCCTCCGACCTTTGCGGACAACTTTGGATCCTTCAATGCCGGATTTGCTGCAGGTTTCCTGGAGAAAAAGATCCACAAGGGAGATTGAAATGTGATCTAAATGGGATGGATGATTTTGGTATTAGATTCTAGATACTTTCATATTACTCTTCAACTGCCAGAATATCTAGATTGTGTCGGGGTTTGTCTTCCCCAATCGGCAAATCTATTTTCAGCCCAAGCCCCACCTTCCCTCAGCACCAGTTTTCGCGTCCGTCCCAACCCCAACACTTTCCAATTGTCCAGAGGCTTCCACAATACTAGTGGGAAATGCATAAAAATCCTTTCCCCCGTTCTACCAGCCTCACTACCAGCCTCACTTTTTTCCCAGTCACTGAGTCCCACCCGTTGCTTTCAGATAGGAAACTCTCATAGCTGGGTATCAAAAACACGTTTTTAGGTTTCAACCGTTAATTTTCCCTTCAACCCAATGATTGTGGTTTCCACAACACCATAGAGTAGTGAGTAGTGGGATGTAGTTGAGGCATGCTGTAAAAAAAAACCTAACTAAAAAGTAGCAATCAACAACCAACAGTTTCACCAGGTTTCACCAGGTTTCACCCACTGCCACCGAGGATTTGCCAATACCATGGCCAACCCCGGCTTGGGTCTGGGCCACATGGGCCACCTGGGCTACACTGGGCCCCCCTGGCCCCCAATTCAGCAGCTGGGCCCCGTGCTGGGCAACGCCGCCAGCAATGGCTATGCCAACCAAGCGGCCTTGTACGGAGGAGGCTATGCAGCATACAACGGCTATGGACATTTCAGCCACTTGGATGAAATCTCATGAAATTTCGTGGGGTGAATTATGGTGAGTTGTGGAATCCAACGATGGGCACAGTGAAGAAGGCATGTTCTGCCTGAAAACCCTCACTTTCTGGTCTTCTGGTCCTGGGGTTGTGTCACAATATTCATTGTTTCTACCGGGTGACTCAACTACCAATCAGCCAAGTTCTGGTTCCATTTGAAGCCTCAATTCTGGGGGGGTCCGATGAAGGACCACTCCTGTCTTCACCACCTATTTACGATAGGTTCAAGTGATAGGTCGATGGGTACGATGATCAAACACCATCCAGCAATATAGCTAAAGTATCATCTGTCTAATATCCCTTGTGAAAGTGCCGGACATGGGACATTTTATGGTGCGATCCTAATATATATATATATATATATTTCTTATAATGCCAGTTGTGGACGCTGTTTTGAAAGACTCATCCCTTTTGGGGAAATTGTCGGACAGTATGAAATGGCGGGTCGCCAATGGGATCAAACATCATTTTAAACCTCAAATATTTATATTATATATATACACATATTCTATCTGTATATATATATAATTATATATATACATATTCTATATATATATATATATTCGCGATAAATTGATATAAATAGCATTAACCACCGCATATGCCATGTTTTGGCGTGGTAAATTTCCCATAGGTAAACTCCATTTTCCATAGGTAAAATCATCGTATTTTCCCAGCCCTCGGGTGGGTCAACAGGATCCACCATCCCAATGTTTACCATTTTTGTGGTGGCCCAGGCCATGCAGAGTGGCTAGTTTACTCTATGTTTATTGCTTTACAACTACCAAAAATGAGTGATTTTCTTCATGCCCAGGTGCGTTAAAAATGCGGAATTACTATGAATTACTCATGGTTCAGTGGTTTTCTACCATAACATCATTGCATAAAACTAACGTTGTTCAGCGGCTGAGCGTATGTTTTGATAAGTTTCCCATCTACCAGTGCTACGACGGTCGTGAGGCTCGAGTGCCTGGCAGGGCGGATGCAACTGGGGAGTGCCACAAGGACAAGGTGGGACTGGCGGCTGAGTGAAGATCAGTGAGATTGGTCAAAAATTGTGCCACCAACAGTACCAACATTTCAATGGTTTCATGTGGAATCGTAGAATATCAATGAATATCATACTACACATATACAGATACATATACTCTGGTTGGTGGTTTGGAACATTTTTATTTTCCATAATATATGGGATGTCATCCTTCCCATTGACTTTCATATTTTTCAAGACGGTTAAAACCACCCACCAGTACTAAGTTACTATCAACATGACCAATTTGGTTGGGTTCAACCTCAAATGATGGGGGCTGCGTAGGGCGATCTCCAAGCATATGAGGTACAATCATCAGATATCATCAGGGTCGAAAACACCAACTTTTAGATGTGTTTGATACATCTCACATGTCCTTTTTTTGGGTCTTTCCATGGATCTTCTTACAGTTTTCGAAGATGGATGGAAGTGTGGCGGCAGGCAACATCATGACATATAGGAGGCCGCACATGCGACATAGGAAATTGTCAGATCGCAACTCTGAGTTTCCGGAAATCCATGATTTTTTGGGGTATCTTGGGCATGTGCAAGAAATGTGATGCTGCATATTGGTTCATTTTCCTATACAGCCTATACACTGTACTATACACATATAGACGACACAGGGGTTTTTTTCACGGATCTTTGGTTGCGCCCGTCAGTGTCTTCAGTGCAAGACACTAAAAATCACTACCTGCCATTTTTCAACTCCGGTCGGTCTCCAGTTGCAGAGCCACAACCTGTCTTTCATGGAAATCAGCAGTCCTGTGGTCTATCTGAAAATGGGATATGCCCCCATATGCCGCCAATAAAAAAAGAGCGAAAATGATGGATTTTGTCAACATAAATCACTGGATTTTGGAGCACAGTCTTTTCAAACACACCGATTTTATTGGATTTTCATGAACAGGAAGGATCCATCAATTCGAATTCGTATCGCAGATCCTTGATTTGTCATTGACGCTGCCATTGGCACCGTTTTTCGATCCGTTGTTCGCGGCCATGTTTCTCACTGGTGATGGACATGATGATGACTTCGAGGGCATCCTCGAAAAACTCAGTGTTAGGCTGGTGGGACATGCTGACAGTTTTGTTCAGTGATTGGGATTGCCAGGTTCTGACGATGTGTTTCTTATTCTTGGGGCTGGTGGTCATCAAAAGAAAAAAAAGCTGTGATTGTCTTTGTCAGCAAACA
Organism: Cladocopium goreaui; assembly: GCA_947184155.2. Taxonomy (NCBI): domain Eukaryota; class Dinophyceae; order Suessiales; family Symbiodiniaceae; genus Cladocopium; species Cladocopium goreaui. The sequence continues at coordinate 207,307 of CAMXCT020000173.1, forward strand.
AGCCCGGCAAGAAACGAGTTATAATAAGTTACACCATTTGCAGTATAGGTGTTATTCTTTTCAAACATCACTTTCTCAGAAAGCAGATTGATCTTCAACACCACTCAAGCTTTCACTGATCTGAGTGCTGCAGTGCCCTCAGCCCTGAAGCCCTGAAGGCACTACATGGAGTTGTCTCGCCTGAAATCAGAGATCAGCAGGTTGGGACCCACAGATTTTCGCTACGTCTCACACTTCTCCACCCAAATCTGGCTCCATGTTGACCCAAAACCATACTCATGAAATCTCATGAAGGCCATGTTTTTTGTATTTTTTTGTATTGGGTGACTGTGGAATAGAGACGGTATAAAGATGTACTGTACGCCAATACATTATTTCTATATTATGTATATTCTTATGTACGTTTCAGTTTGAGTTCGAGAAACCATCAAACCTTGTACGACAATAGCCCGATTTTTGGGGGCTCCAAAGCTGGTCTCGATTTCCCGACCTTACACGATCCTTTTTTATTGGGGTTTTTGGGTCCCAAGATCCAGATCGATTCCAGGCTTCAAACGGAGCTCGAGGCCTCTCGTAGCAGGTGGGGTCGCATTGTGCCAAGATGATCGTGTTTGGAACCCATGTATTTTCAGCACATGGAAAATTAATTGAAAATCAAATCTGACTTGCAACTTGATGGAGAATTAATGAAAATGAACGAGGATGAAGATGAATGAACTGAATGAACATTAAAATTCCAGGGAAACATCTCTCTTTGTGGCGACCCTGCAGCTCCGCAGGATCTTAAGCCGCAACCTCTCCATGCAGGACTGTTTTCCGGGGAAGGGCTGGCATCATGGACTGTAATAGATTTATATAATTTTATATAGATTTCTTCAGGATTCTTTGGGAAACCATCCATAGTTTTGAAATGTTTTGAACTAATTGTATGGTGGATATTTCACCAAAATTAGGGAATGGAATCAAGGAGTGGAGTTTGAGCCGCCAAACATGTGGATTCAGCCCACTCTCAAGCATGCGGCCAGCAACTCATCCAATATCCCAGTCCTTCGAATTGCCTTCCACATGGATGGGCCAGCCATACAATGCTATAAACCGGCTTATAAATTCGCCTAACTTCCCCTGACTTCCCCTAAAGCCAGGTCCTCCAACAGTGGAGGTTATAAGCCCACTCGACCCCACACATGCCCCAAAAAAACTTCGCAGGAGGAGCTGGTGCTTGACACCGGAACTCCAAAGATCAGCATGTTCAAATCGAATCCCACTCAGGCAGTTAGCTCCAGTCATGCTGGTGTGGAGCTGCTTGGCGATATGTCATTGGTGAGACATGAACAGAGGCGACTGTCTGCAAGAGAGCAAATGAACAGCAACAATCAGCAATAGTAGAATAATTACGCTTAACGTACGCATATGAATTACTCCTATAATCATCTATAATCTCCTATACGATTGATATCGATTTATATATTTGACAGAACTTGTTCCTATGTTCAATATTGTTGAATATGTTATGGCCTTACGGTGTCAATATTTGACCAAGTGGGAAAACCAGTAAGCCAAGGCTTGAGGCCTTTGCTGACGTGTCCAGCAAGATCCCAAACCATCGAAAGCCGCTCGGCAGTGGTACTCGTGGCAATCCCTGAATCAAATAGCAGGCCCCGATCCATAGCCATGATCCATACATCTCTAAGATTCTCTAAGGATATATATGATCCATATCCATCCATGCCATATCCTTGATCCATACCCAAGAATGACAAGTTGTACTTATATAGCCAGGCCAATTTACTATACCTTCTCAACCTTCTCAGTCAGTAGGTCCGGATCAAACCTATTATACGCAAGTCACCCGTTCCAGACGTCCGGATCACTGCGGGACGATCCAGACAGCCTTTTCGGCCAAACCCATATTATATAGATAGGTTATCATATGTTATCATATGTTATCTACTGAATATATTTTAGTATGAGGTAGTTTTTATACTAAGTGTTTGCCATACATGGGTATATGTTACACTAAACAGTAGAAACAGTGCAGGGTATCTATGTTTGGCCATGTTGATGAGTGTTTGTATCTCAACAAAACTTGTATTTCCTAGTGCCAGGTTGGCTTACCTTATGGTTTGTCAGTTGATCAAGTCGTTTTCCCATGTGTAGTGGTAGTTTGCCACTTCCGTTTCTGGTTTGCAGAAAGATGTTTATTTGCCAAACTACCATAAACCAAAAATCAACCAGTCATGGTTCTGCTGGGCGCCTGACAAAAGCAACAAATCTCACCCTAGTACAAACATCAAACATCTCACCATGGTGTGGTTTTCATGTTTTTTGCCCCCCAAGAAAAAAACAGATCTGTTTGGGCCTCACATCAAACTAGCACGGAACGGGGTGTCACTCATGGGGCACTTTGATGATTTTGACGCACTTTTGTCTCAAGGCCTTACGGTTTAGCCTTCATGAACGTCGATTCTCAACCCAGTTTCTCCACTGCTGTGCCTTGACGGAAGGGTCAGGACGGTCTAAGATCAGTGAAGTGTGGGAATTGATGGACACCTGGATTGTACATGATTGTATCATATTAGCAATATTGTATCAATATTGTATGCTGTTCTATGGTATATGTATATTGCATTATTGCATGGTATTGTATGATATATGTGTAGTGCTGTTGTTTCATTTCAGTGCACACGAGAATGCTACTCGTAGCTGCCAGAGTCTTTGCACCCACTCAAAAACCCAAGCTGCAATTACCGTAGATATCCGTAGATCCTGTATGTTTCAATGCATGTGGGCCACGGTCTTCAGATCCCTCGTTCCATATCTCCACGAGCAGACATGGATACACCGGAAATGACCGGAATATCTCATTGTTTCAGCACCACAGAAATACTCGACTTCAATAGCCACTCGTGTTTGGTTCCAAAAACCGTGCAGGTCATGGCACGCGTGCTACGCCACCCGTGTTTTGACGTGGTGATGTGCACTGCACCTTGCCGGATGCAACGGGATGCCAAAGATTGACTTTAGGAGCTGGATAGGAGCTGGATATGTGTGTCTTTGAGTGCAGAAGATCTCTAGCAGATCTCTTAGTTTAAGTTTATAGCATGGACCATCACCGGCAACCAGGTATTCAGATGTATTCAGGCTGACTTTTCCTGACACCTGGTTCTGGTCGAAAGCAGATAAACCTATGCCGCAGCGGCATAGTATGGGTACCACTGCCAGCCCATCTATCCAAGGCTGGCTGGAACTTCACAGTTACTTATGAAATTACCCCTCACAAATCTCGTTTGTTTATATTTATTCCAAGAATCTTCCAAATTCATGGACCCTGCTGATAAATATGATAAACATACAACATACATAACATACACATATACGTCTACATGCCGTGAATTTCAAGGTGATTTTCCTGAACACCATCGTCTTTGCCTTCGAAGCCCAATATCGAGGATGGATGGGGTTTCACCTGTGGGATCTTTCCTGGTCACCGATGTCCGTGCTGGGATAGAAACCAGATCGGCATGTTCCACAACTTTATAGAATAATATATGAGGTGTTTAAAGTATTCACAACATCTTATAACATCTTATAACATCTTATAACATATTATAACATCACATTGTTTCTTGTTTAATGCCATATGACATGTATGACATCCATGCGGCTGGCTGGCGTCAATTTCAGGCCCAGGGGACCACAGAGTACAGTGATTCTCCACCTTGTTTCACCCACCATAAACATCCTGGCATATCCTGGCTATCTATACAATAATTCTATACAGTAATATTCAATATAATATATATATAATTATATATATTATGTATATTAGTATATGATATTATATAATACATCATTCTCACCATTCCCTTTTCATCCCTTTTCCATATTTCCAGTAAGTTCCATAGTGTTCCCCATGGTAAGCCGCCAGGCTTGATGCTGGAAGGCCTCTTGGGTTTCAAAGGCGCTTCACCTCGTTCGGAGGAGACCTACTGGCTCGGTGCCGAGGTCCGTGGCGGACGGGGGAGGAGACGATTACATGGTGATGATTATACATATATATATATATACTATATATATAGTGTATAATATGTATTCATAGTCTAAGATTCATATTATATATATTGTTATATATAATTCATAATCATATATACTGTGATCATATAATCTAGTATATGATTAAAAGTGATTAAGTATATACGAGTGTTTCATGAAATACTATGGAGAGATCATCATTATTGTACTATAGTGGTACTCGTATGGGATTCATAAGAATTGCCATGACAGGGGGATGGTTTGCTCGGAGTTGACTGGGATGATGGGGTGGCACACAGTTCCCGACTCCCGACTGTTTCGGACTGTCCGTTGTTATTCCATAAGCTAAGTTCTTGCTGTTGATCAGTGGGTGGAATACACATCCATAATGGGATGATCCTTGGTGTTGGGTATAGGCCATGGAGCTGACAGATGTATTCCCATCCCCCATGGAGTCCTTCAGAGGAATTGACCCATCATGTCTTAGCAGCATCTCTAAGGAGCAGAATATAATTCCCCCTTGGTTAATCCGACACTTGGAACATCGTAACATCCTAGGAGCAACGATGATATCGATGGTTCCCTGACCCAAAAATCCACTCGGGGAGGACGCCTTCGATACACTGGAACTGTTCTTCGGCATCATCTATACCGTTGAGGTGGAATCCCATCTGTGGCCTTGATGGAACCCCATGGAGGGGCGGGATAGCCACAGGATAGCCATCAAATGCTCGGTCTCATTGGGGAAGAGCATGATGAGATGACCATGTTTTTTTTGGCCGGGCCTATGTTCAAACACATATTGGTCATATCATGGATCAAGCTGATGGAACCAACCAGTTGACGGGCAAACGCACTGGGATAGAACGGGAGACAGAGTCAACAATTGGGGGAGGTACATCAAATTGCCATTCTGGTGAGGAAAATGATCATAAATCATAATAATAATAGTTCCGAAGTTTCAGACAAGCCCATATGCAATATCATCAATATGGTGAATCCGATTTCACAAATTGAGGTGTAGTTGGAAGTCAGCTTCGAGACTTGGAGTTATCAGCGGTGACCTTTGCGTGGCAGGTGGTCTTCAAGGTCTGTGTTTTGGGCAGACAATTCTGCTGGAGCCTCAAATGGGACCGGTCAACTGCCTGCAGAATTCTCCCCAGATGATTTTCCCATTTAAATGATTCTAAATGCCTGTTTATGGAGCATTTTCCAGCCATGTTTGATAACCCGAGGTTGACAAGAGGAAATTATGGATGCATGAAGTCATTAAGTGGCCTAGTCAGGCCAAGCAACCAAACGGCATCAGCATCTAAACGGCCATTCAATAATTGGTGCAAAAAACAATGACCTCGCATCGACCTCATTGCTCATGATACCAGATGATGCTTAGTAGGGATAATCATTCACAAAATGGCGAACACTTGAAGTCTGTGCCATGGGCCGCCTGAAATCATGCGCTACCATAGACGGGCTATCTAATAAGCCACCACGTATCAATCTCAATAAACATCAACCCACCTCCAAATAAACAAACACGAATATCCAGCCCCAGATGTTTGGTGAATGTTGGTTGGGATTAATATCAATTATGGTTGGTATTAGTATCAATACACATCAAACACATCAAATCATGCCCTGGAAGGCCCATCTATTCATTCAGGTCTCGATGCATGGAACTGGATCGACACAGCCATCGTGGCAAGTTGGTTGGTTTCCAAGGCGGAACTCAGCTGTGGGAGTGAAACCGGAAAGACACCTACTGTACCATGACTGGGGGTTGAAATTCCCATTTATTCCCAATTTATGGTGACAGGGATGGTTTATGATATGATTTATGATTTATTAAATTGGGATAATTGGGTTTGCCACATGAATCAATTGTTGATTCTTATGGAGGTGATTCATAGTTGATGTTGGAGGTGATGATCAAATCCAGGATTTAAACTTAACTATCAAATGGACTCAATTTAGATTCAGATCAATTTATGGATTTATGTCTCTAACTCTAGGTGTTTTTTGAACATGACATTCATAAAGTGTGCCATGTCTAGATTGGGTCTTGTTTTTTGGAAAATCATTAATCATCAATTTTGGTGCGGCCCGCAGATGATAACATTTTCCAGATCTGGACCACTCCTGCCGGCCTTGGGGACCAAAGATTGTACTTGTGATCGCCATGGTCGTCTAAATGTATTAATTAGGCATTTTTTTTGGAAACCTTTCCCAGCAGGAGAAGCATCCAGAACAACCAGATATACCAGCTCTTCATATTGCTGATACGCAAAAAATGTTTTCTCATGATTTCTGAGGGTGCATGTACGAATCGAAAAAAATATGAGTCGCTGTCCCACTTGTTCCTGCACGGTAGCTACATGCAAATACTGGTTTGCTGGAGAAACCCACAGCGAGGTCATTGGGCAAGCGATGGTGGTGAAACTTGGCGAAAAATCGGAATTGTGCCGTTAAAACTGGTGACCCTTTACGAAAACCAATAGTAGTTGTAATAGTTGTAGTAGTCAAATCCTAGTTTTCAATGTTTTGCTGGTTCAAGTTTATTCTTGCTTAAAACAAAAGTCTTGTGGGTGAAGGCTTGGTATAATAGGTGTTTGACTTATCACATGCGTTGCTGGTCGCATCCCATTCTTTTCTGGCTAGTTAAATCCCAAAATTGGGTGCTTGGTTATTAAAACCTTTGTTGGTTTATGTTGGTTTTATTCCACTTGTTTCTGATGACATCCTAATCTTTGATTAAGGTTATGTACATATCCCGTTGCCTGTTCGTCAAGTCCATGTCTCTCTTCATTGAATGCACTCATGCGTGTTGATAATAGCCAAATGTTGGATATTAATGCAGGTATACTTTATATTTTTTGGGGAATCCACATGTTGATATTGGTATGTATTGGTTGTATCTTGCTCCCCTTGCATTGGTCAAGCGTTGTTGGGTTGAACTATTTCACCTGTCTGAGGCTTACAAGTCATGATTACTGATTAGTAGGTCATGGATTGTGAAATCCTAATGTGTTGGTTGTTTTAAACATATATTTTCTGGTTTTTTGTCCCGTAAATCGCTGATGAAGGATCATCGCCGTCTAAATGATATGCAACATTATACAACTGCTTTGGTCTGTTTGTTTCAATCAATATTTCTGTGGATTATACCCTCTGGTTATTTAACATAGCCATGGAGAATCACCATTTTTAATAGGTAAACCATCTATAAATGGGCCATTTTCCATGGCTATCTTAAATAACCAGATGGTAGTTGAAGATTTAGCTGTGGTGCCATGATCCCACCCGGCGGTTCCGAACTTCCAGGGAACTGACCTGTTGTTTTGTGGCCTGAACTGACACGTTCTTTATTGAAGTTTATTGATATGGAATCAATTGGAATCATTACAATTAATTTATAATGGAAAAGTTGACAGATGTTATTCCTGTTGACAATGTGTCTTTGACATTCTTTGACCTATTCTCATTGCCTATTATATGGGACACTGAACATTGTTCATATACTGATGCCGATGCCTTTTTCACCCCTTGTGGAAAAAAAATGATAGGATAGGAAACGTCATCGTTGGTATTTCCTTTTTTCTTCCATTATTCACCCCAGAGAAAATGGGGGAATCCTTTCATGCTGTTGGGCCAGAGTAAGCATCATCAAACAACCACTCAGCTTCCCACCATCGCACCTGGGACTGGGGCCCATGACCCTACCTGCCGTTGCTGGATCCGATGTCAGCGTGAACCGAACCAAGGAACTCGCAAGTCCTCAGACTCGTTCGGATGTTTCGGCTCATGCGCTTGCTGAAACTGGTGCCCCCTTGAGATGTTGCTGGGGGGATTACAACATGTTACAAGCGTTGAGGTAAGGAACGACCTAACCATGTCATGAATGTTTCTGAGGTACGGCGGATTCAGCAATTCGATCACTTGCTGCTTGGCGCACAGGATGCCACAGGATGCCACAGGATGCCACAGGATGCCACAGGATGCCACATATCGCTGAGCTGACCCTGTTCGGCTGCAGTGATCATTTGGAAATTTTGGAAGTTCAACTGCTGGTTTGGGAGTGTTTGGGTAGGATGTTTTCAGAAGAGATCGAATTCTTCTCCAAGGGATTTGGACTGTGCCACAAAGTGCACATGGATTATCGCAGTATTCTCAGCTCATTGTAAAACCCAACAATATGCAGGTTTAGAAAACCCAACTTAAATAATTAAGTGTTACCATCAACAATGTAGTGCACATGGTATTGTAAAACCCAACAATGCAGGCAGGTCCCTGACTGACGGGGATATTGCTGGGATGCCAGGTTCATGATGACCACAGCAATACGAAGCACCATTGTGCGGCACGGCACGTGGATCGGATGATTTCAGAATCGAAATTGGAACCTTACCACTGCCAACTTTCAAAGATCCATGTTTTTCCAGTACTGACTTTAGGCTGTGAATTTGGTTTTTAATTCTTTGTAACACTTTTAAAGAATCAGAATTACATACAATTACCATCGCAACATAATTGCTATAGGCCATTGTGGTTTGGGATACAATACATGGTATTGGTAATTATACGTATTATATTATTGTCATCATACAATACTTATAGTACAACCCAATCAGAACTTGGGGTGTGACCTCGTATCACCATTTTAAAGTTGGGTTGTACTATAATTATTCTGGTCACTGAAAGTGAGTTATGATGGTCAAAAAAAAAGTATATGATGAGATGTCACACAACTATAGTAGGATTCTTTGTCTTCGTGGTACGTAAATAGTTTAATTAGGAATGTTTAGGATCTTGGTTTTTGGTGATGGTTTAGTGGCAGGCCCCCCACCAGAATGATGCGACTAAGCAAGGCAGCACTAGATTGGCCACTAGCTTCGTGATCGGTGATGGCAAGTATCATCTATAATCATCTACCCGATCATCGCTAATAACAGATATGATACCCAATTAGACTAGCATGATCTATATCATCTATAATCATCTACAATCATCTACAATCATCTACAATAATCTATATTCATCTATATCATCTCTAATCAATATTGTAGCCATCATCTATAATATCTATATATATATCTATAATCATCTCCCCATAGACGTCATCTAGGTACCACCATTCAGAAAAAAACAGAAAGCACCGGCGTTTCGCCAGGAAGTTTTGGGATCTTGGCCTGGACCTCTGCGGTGCTGTTCTTGGTGCATATGTCAGGGGATCCCAGGGATAGGGCTCAGCGGCTCAGCTCGTGGCTCGTGGCTGATGGAAATCGATGGGGAAGGCGAAGGGATGGATGGAAAAATCGATGGAAAAATCGATGGCACTGTTGGGTCAGGCTCCTGGCGCTCTTGGTGCAGCAGTCTCTCTTCTACTTCTACTTCGGGGTGCGGCTTTTTGCGAGCGACAGATTTCTTTGGAGTTTGACTTGAAGACATTTTTTCAGTGTGACAGTATGACTCAGAGATACTAAAATCATCTAAAATCACCAAACTGACCATTTAATGATACTTAATGAACATGTTGGTAGAAGTGAATGTCCAGTGTATCCCTCTGACATCGACACCCACCGATCACCGAAAACACAACGGGAACGCCGGGAGCGTGACAGGCCGATGGGGTGACCATCGAAGACAAAAACCAGGTGCCCAGAAATGGGGCCATGGGAAACTACCGTGAGATTATCCATTGATCATCAATATCTCATGATATCCCATAGTTATCCCCGTTTATCATCATTTATCAATTATATACTGGTTGGTGGTTTGGAACATGGCTCGTATTTTCCCCAGTTGGGATGATGATCCAATCTGACGAACTCCATCATTTTTCAGAGGGGTAGGTATGCCACCAAGCAGATATTCTTAGAACATAGTACTGAACCGGGAGAAATTCTTAGGACCCTATGATATGATTATGATTCGTGTATCGTTGATCATGATGTGTCTATCCTACGTGCTTGTCAGTAAACCATAGAGTCATAGAGTACGTAGTTTTGCGTGAAAAATAGGAATGAGACCAACAGCGTGTATTTCATAATCATCAAATTGGGATTTTTTTTTCATTCACAGATCATTCATGGTCATTCTATACCTGCACCCTTTGCTTCCCATTATGCCATTCTTTTCTCACGTTTTGTGACCTGCGTAAGATCATCCTATGTCATCGAATTGGGGTTTGGGTTGTGCCCGAATGGCTTCAATGGTGGCAGTATTGAGGGTATATCAATGTTGCCCTCAACTAAGGTCGAAGAATCTCACCCAACCACCACACCATGTCCATTATCAACCAGCAGTTCCATTCCCGAAGTTTTGAACACACTTTCAACTGTTGTGAGGGAACCTCCCATTCGTTGGTGGTATATTCATGTTTAGTGAAACGTGTTAGGCCAGCGTCACCATTTTGTTCAGTAATTATGATCACCAACCACTCACAGTGCATACTACATATCCTCCTGATGTTACTTCTCACCAGCCACCACATGATAAAGACCCAAATTCTCTAGTAAATCATGGTAAAACATAATAATTCTAAGGTAAATCAGTGAATGTCCCCAAATTTTTGCCCAAATGATGCACCTGATTCCACGTCTTCTCTGCCGTGCACAGATCTTCGAATATTTTGGCACCTTCACCCGGTCCCTGCTGACCTTCTTCGAGTTGACCTTGGCTAACTTCGCCGTGCCCACGCGCATCATGGCCCCTGGGCACCAAGCAAATCATCAGCAGATCTATCCAGCGAATCATCAAATATTCTATTGGATAGTTATTATATGTTATTATACATGGTTTACTATTTATATAGATATATTATATATTATATTATATATATATATATATATACATTATATATATATGTATATATATAGATTATGGTTTATATTGTGTATTACATTTACTATAATAATTATTATCGCTATAGTCATCATCGTCGTCGCCTCGCCCTCCTCCTCCTCCTCCTCCCCCTCATCATCATCATCATCATCATCATGATAATAATAATAAACAACAGCGGAAACGGCAACGGCAGCAGCAATTGCAACAACAGGAACGTGACAACAGCACCTGTCAGCCCAGGTTGAGAAGGTCAACGAATGGCCACTTGACAGGGGACAGCTGGGTGGATTCATCCTGTACTCATCCCATGGATGGAACCGCTTGTGTTGGGTGATGACTAGATTTCTCTGCAAGATTTTTTGACTATATCAGTGATTTTCTTGAAGTCTATATAACATTATATAACATTATATAATTATATAACATTCTAGGATAGCAATGATAGCAACCAAATTACCACTTCGGTTTATTCGTTGGCATCACTCTCGCTCTCATGGGGTCATGACTTGAACAAAAACTCTCTGCTCGTTACTGTGCCCTTTGGAACCAAAGCACCGGATGACGATTATTCTTCGATCCTCAAGATCCACAGGAACTGACAGTCAAACTGAGCAACCTTGAGCAACTTTTGTGTTGGATAGCCAACCGATCTTTGCACTGTGCATAGGGAAAACACGTGCATGGGTAGGGGAGAACGTCTTGTAACTCTTGTTCCATGATGGTCCTTTCTATTTGTATATCTGTTGCTTATAATATCGACGAATAACCAATAAGAATGTAACTACACGTGATTAGGCTTGAATAAGATGTAGATATCACAAGGTATTCTCACCGTAAACCTCAACAAAACCGACTACAGACTACAGCATTCTCTGCATCTCGCGACGAGCTGATCAAGTGTTGACACAGGTTGTCTGGTTAGTTCTGGATGATTGTGTAGGTTCATCACAGTTGCCATGAATACCATTGAATACTCGAAAATTGATATGTTTTTTTTTGTTCGTTCCTCCAAAATGGACCTATTGTATTGTATTGCTACAACTGCTACGGATCCCAAAAAACTTGGCAAAGGACTGGACGGATCTCCCCTGGATCCATCTGGATCCCATGGATCCCCCCGAGGTGTATGGTCTTTTGCATCCTGCACAAGCTCACCGTGGGCTTCGCCGTTGTCGGCGTGACTGGGACTGAAACGACCAACGACCAACGACCGGGAAAATAGTGATCTCAGTTACGACGCCATCTCAAGTGGAAAGAAGCCCCCAAATTGCCATAGAGTTGGAAAGAAGCTTCTCTCAGATTGCAAAGAGTTGGTTTGCCGGATCTAGTGGAGCAGCTAGTAGTCATTGTGTCGACAGTGCGGAATTTGCCACTTCTCTACAGAAATGCCACGGTTGCAAAATTCAGACAATGCTTTACACACTAAGAAACCCAGCGCTCGGTTGCACACAAAAATTTGCACCAAAACTTCGCACAGTAACATTTCGATCAACTCCCACCATTTGCCCCGCTTCTGGAAGAGTTCGACGGGATCATTATCATCATCACCACCACCACCACCATCATCATCATCATCAACAACAACACCATTGGTATGATCATCGTCGTCTTCTAACAGAATCCTTGAAAGTTGGTTCAAAATGCACAGTTCCAGTACTTTTGGTTGCACTAACAGTTCAAACAGAATCCTAACAAACCGTTGCAAAATGCACAGTTCCAGCAATCTTGTTAGAACGAACAGTACCAAAGTGCTGCAAAATGCACCCACCCCAGTGCTGCAAAATGCACCCACCCCACCCCACCTTAAACCATAATAATTAGATCATCTTGGGCGTATCATCGACCCATCCCACCCCACGCCACTGATGCAGCATCAAAGTCTTGTGCAAAGTCGGGTGAACGTTAGCATCCCCACCCCACCCCACCCCACCCCATGTGAGCGTAGCATCAGCATCTTGTGCAAGGTCGAGGGAACGTGGTCGAAGGAACGTAAACATCCCCACCCCACCCCACCCCATGTGAGCGTACCATCAGCATCTTTTGCATGGTCGAGGGAACGTGGTTCATGCACCCCACCCGATGCGAGCGTAGCATCAGCATCTTGTGCAAAGTCGAGGGAATGTGGCCGAAGGAACGTTAACATCCCCACCCGCCCCACCCCACTCCATCCTACCCCATGTAAACGGTGGGAGGGACAAATGGTGGGCGTTGCGTCTAACATTTCCGTATAGAGCAAGCTATGGTGGTTGAGCTGCGGCAAAGTTCAAGGAGGACTTGGAGGAGACCCGGGGCCATTGCTACATGGCCACATTGCCATAGATAATATGTTCATATGCATAAGCATTATGCATATGTATATATAGATATATTTACAGTGTATATATATATATGATATGTGTGCGTGTTTTCGATTTTTAAATATGAAATATGATATTTTCACCATGGTATACTAAATAAAGTTTAAAACATATCTCTAGCAATTTCTTGCCCATATTCCAGGGCCGAACATATTCCATGCCAAAATAGCTGGGAAATTTCAGGGAATTGCGAAGACCCCTTTCAGGTGAAATTTGTATTTCATACAGTTTGCCAAGTACTCCTTTTCTTCTGGCACGTACGTTGTCGACTGCACATGTTCTTCCGCAAAGAAGATCCTTACTTTCAACAATTTCTGGAAATGTCATAATTAGTAATGTTGAGCTTTCCAAAAATGGATTAATAATGTTCTTATGGGAATTTGTCATCTACACTTTTCAGGATCTCAAAACCCAATTCATAAGCTTTAAGCTTATGTTCTGGCACGCTTGGCTGGCCTTTCACCAGCAGCGCCATCCCCATCTTTCTTGACATCTTTGTGGCCCCGCAAAGAGCCCTGCACAATAGGATCTCGGAACACAAATCATCGACGATCCTGTTTTCTCCCGTGCAAACTAATTCCACCGATAGAGTACGATGCCACCCCTGGAGTGCGCTAATTTTCTGGAATGCGAAAATAAAACAGTATGCGTGGCCCCCTTCGACCTTCCCCATGGATCCAACACCAGTTTTTTCCATCATATACCAGAAAATTATCACATTTCACCCTGCTGAGGTTTTTTTTTCTTTTTTTTTTGGGGTCATTTTTGGCCAAAATGGCCTGGAATGCGATAGTATGTGAAACTACAGATGTCTCACGCGAAACCGCTACCTTGCCCATATTCCAGAAAACGTGATTCCAGGCGATTTTAGCCAAAAAAAAAAACGAAAAAAAAAAACGCAAAAAACGAAAAATCACCGAGTACGAAGATTTTATGGAGTGCGAAGATCTTGCAGAGTGCGTGGATTTTATAGTATGTGCACGTCCCTAGCTGTGGAGTGCGATGCCCTCGCTGGAGTGCGAAGAATTTGTGGAATGCGAAGAATTCCGAGTATGCGTGGCTGGTATAGAGACCACATAGGGAAATTTCGGGGCCAGAACCAAAATTCCAATCCCAAAGCCAGCCCAAACTTCCAGGGGCACACCAGTGGGTTCTATTTTTCCGAGTTCACCTTGGGTGAGGCCCCGGGAAAGAAACTTTCTAATTTCTACTCAGCCAACCTTTAAAAACGTTACCCTTGACAACCCTGTCCTTCTTCGGTAGACAAATGAAGAAACTTCCTTATCAAAGCAGCCTTCAATTCATTCAACGTCCACAGCTGCTTTGGAACGACATAGGGGATAGAAAGCTGTGGAGGGGCATTCAGTGGATTCGCCGTGGCCCAACTGTTCCCTCCAGATTGAGCTGAAATGCCTATCAAAGTAACATACCAAAACCCAGGTCTGGAGCACGATGAAAACATGGTATGCGAAGATTTTCTGAATATGGGAATGTTGCCTCTAGAATATCAAATTTATGCTGTAATAAAGTATATAAAATATGTTTCTATAACATATAACATTTAACATTTTTATTTAAGATAACATATTTAAGATATATGGTTTAATATCATGTAATATGTAGAATATTGTTGTTATATAATGTGTAATTTCATATAAGATAATATAGTTTAATGAACATATGATATAGATATATATAATGATATATATATATATATACGTATATAAATACTTGTTTATATATAATTTAATATTTACATAATAATTCAAATGTATATAACTTATTTTAGTATAACATACATAGCAGAGAAAATGTCAGAATATATGTCAGATAGAACGCGAGATCATCGGTCAGCATACATGCCACGCTTGGAATCACACTGCATGTGGCATTTGGCACATACAAACACACACTCGCAAGCGCGCCCCTGTGTCCACATGAGTTTATGATAGTTTACTTTCAGGCTACCTGTCCAAGGTAAGGCCTACGGGTCAGAGTGGGGATGGTTGGGAACGCCGGATTTTGTTCACAAATTCATTTTCGGCTGAATCCCAGGCCCTTCCTAGGGGCTGTTTCAGTTCAGCAGTGTTTTCCACGCATTCCAAATTTCGGCCACAGGTGATCAATGGCGTGCTGATGCAAGAAACATTCAAGGTTGCCCAGGCGGATGACCTCGTACCTCGGTCACTCGAGATACCCTGTAGATTTGTTTTTTTAAACGCCGGGTTTCGTTCTTGTTATTGTCGTCGCCGTCGTCGTTGTCCGTCGTCGTCATCGTCGTTGTTGTGGTGTTGGTGTTGATAACGTTGTTGTTTTCACAGTCAAACCACTAAATCACATTGTGCCATGGACATCCCTGTGACCAAGGTCATGTTGAGGACGAGACAAAAGGCCGTGGCCACCCACGTGGACAAAATGCGGCAGTTCTTCGAGGAGGCACCGATGTTTGGGGCCCGATTCACCGATCCGATGTGGATATGTCGCCAAGAAAACCTGGGGTTGATGACATTCAACGGGATTTATTTATATATATATATATATTCA
This sequence comes from Cladocopium goreaui, assembly GCA_947184155.2. Classification (NCBI taxonomy): domain Eukaryota; class Dinophyceae; order Suessiales; family Symbiodiniaceae; genus Cladocopium; species Cladocopium goreaui. The sequence goes on from CAMXCT020000173.1 coordinate 223,083, forward strand.
TATGTATATAAATTATATATATATATATGTATATGTATATGTATGTATACATATATATATATATGTATTTAATTTTCAAATGAAAATAGTTATACATATTTTTAGGTCTATTTGCAAGTAATGAACTGTCGATGATATTGATATTATGGACATGTTTTCAATACAATACTTTGATACTGTATATTTTTGTTTAAATTGTAAATTTGCATGCAAGATTTGATTTAATTTGAACTTGGAGATGCAACAAAACGTGATTGATCACATGGAATTTTGATTTGTGAACCGTGATCGAGGAAAAAATCGTGGGATGCGATGCACCTCTCATGTAGGGATGGGCCTCCGCTGGTTTAAATCGCACGGAAACTGTGTCCATCCAAAAGGTCGAACCCCCTGCAGCCAATGGACGAAAATTGGATCATTGTTGGGTGTGTTTGAAAATGTGTGTAAAATTTTACCTTGTTTGTTTAACTGGGATAAACTGTACCAGTTTTGGCCATTAAATATGAAGTCAATTGTTGGATGATTCAACCATGGTGATTAGATCCATTGATTTTTGCATGCATCCTCCCTGGAATGTTCTTTAAAGAATGGGGTTACTCAGGTTGATCCAAAGTTTCTTGTGCGGACATCCTGGGTCATCAGTGCCTAGGGATGTTGAGGGGCATGGTGTAGACCCATGAGTAACATGGATTTACGATTTGTTTCCCCAAACAGTGTATCCACACCAAGGGGTTCTTGCGGTAAGTGTAAAGGCCGGTGCTTGATCAGGGTGCTCCAGCTGGTTTGAAGTGCATTTCGACTGTGCAGGCTCGCACAAAGTCTGTGTCGCGGTTCTGGGCTCGTGCATTTTTCCTGTAAATTTCATTATAAAGTGGCTCTTGTGAAATGTCCTAGTGCATTTCGACTGCGCCGGCTCGCACAAAACGTGGGGCGCAGTCTCGGCCTGCGGCCCTTTACCTGTAAATTTCCGCATCAAAAGGTTCTCGTGACATCTCCATGTGCATTTCGATTGCAGCTTGCACAAAACGTGGGGTGCAGTCTTCGCCTGCGGCCTTTACCTGCAAATTGCCGCATAAAATGGTTCTTGTGACATCTCCATGTGCATGTCGATTGCAGCTTGCACAAAACGTGGGGCGCGGTCTTGGGATCGGTCCTCCGCCTCACATCATCATCCTCAACATCATCGTCTTCCTCGTCCTCAACATCATCATTCTCAACGTCATCCTCCTCAACATCATCGTCCGCAACATCATCAGCCTCCGCCGCATCTTTCGCAACATTATCATCCTTCTCATCATCATCATCATCATCATCATCATCGTCGTCATCACATCATCCACCTCATCATCCTCCACATCATCCTCCTGCACCTCATCATCCTCAACATCATCATCCTCAACATTAGCATCTTCATCCTCATCCCCATCTTCATCGTCATCTTCATTTTCATCCTCATTTTTACCATCATCATCATCATCATCATCATCACCATCATCATCATCATCATCATCATCTGCTATATATATACACATAAACATATGATCCTCCCACTTTCCCACGTTGTTTGGGGTCTCTTGCCGGGATAATTTCAGAAAAAAATATATTTGTTTGGTGGTTTTTGGTGTGTGTTTGGTGGTTTTCGTAGTTTGGTTGCCTGGATAATGATTTCCTTGTATCATGTTTGACCCTATGCCTAGCAGGGTTGTGATTCATTGGGGGTGGCACATTTGGAGTTCATCAGTGGTTGTTTTGATCAAAGAAATGCCGGCTGCGTCCTGGAATCCAAAAAAAAATACTTTTTGCCACGACCGAAAAACATGTTGATTGGTTATTGCAGGGGGTTGATGCTCTTAATCCACTTAGTTTGTGGATAAAATCCCATCCAATATCAAACACCCCCAAATAGTCCCTATGTATAAATAGCTACTCTTTGCGAACGGGGGGAAAGGATTCTGTAGTTACTTAGTTGCAAACCAATAAATACCCATTATATCCCATTATGTAGTATTCCATCAAACCAACCATTATTCTAAACCATACTTGACCCATCAACTGGGAGCCATTTGCCAGGCTGACACCTCGAAAGATGGGCGTATCGACTTCGAAGAATTTCAGACCATCATGCAGAACAAGGCCAGCGGAGCAGAAACCTTCACCTGGAACGTGAGAAAAAAACTGGTAAGAAACGAGGGATTCGTGCTTACATAACAAATAACAGTTGGGACTAATATGGACTAATCTGTTTAATCTAATGTGATTTATAATAGCTATTTATCACATTGATAGCCATATGATGGGAGATTAGGCTAACAATTTTGTAAGGATGTAATGGGAATCTATGGGATATCATCAACGGAATTTGGGGATTACTCATGAACGCATGGACAAAGATCGGGTACCAAAAAAAAAATCTGGAGGATTTTGGATCATTTTGGACCATGAAATTGTGGTCACAGTGATACAGATGATACAGTGCCACTGGGATAAGATTGGGATATGCTTGGGATATATCACGATATACCTGCAACATCATGGGGATGACCCATGGGAGTGTCGATTTGACCACAGGGCTTCACATGCCAGGGTTCGATTTGAGTTTGTTCAAAATGTAAGTTTGATCATCACCCAAATTTGTTTGACACCAGCATATGAGGAATATTGAGGAATTATCCAGGAAAAAAACGTAAACTCGGTGGGAAAGGGATGATGGGCATGTCCAACAATTGGGGTATACCCGACTTGTCGACTTTTACTGAGAACATGATAGTAAACCATTTGATTTTTCGATTACAGAAAAAACTATTATATATATAATATGGGTATATATATATATACAAATGCGGTTTGAATGGTGCATCATTATCACTCACTCACTAATCTGATAAAGTTGACCCATCAGTTCTCGGGCTAAGATCAGCCCCGTCAGCAAAAGCGCATCGGGGAAGGTCAGCTGAGGTACCCTTCAGCTTCTGACTCGCTCAGGAAGTGAAAATCTGGCTTTCTGCAATGGAGTTGGATGTTCGAGATGTGAGGTGCGTGGGAGGGCAGTGAAGAGAACAGTCCTAAAATGATGTGTCATAAGTACTTGGTACCAAGGCCGATATGGATTTGGGATGGTCAACTCCAGATGAAAACACACAGTTCTGGTAAATCTGGCCGTGAATCAGCAGCCTTTTTAACCAAGGCACAATGGTTCTGATCCAATTTCTCTCGAAATATCTTCGCAATGATGTACCTGCCAGATGGTTGATCATTTTCTATGTGTGGTTCTCATCCTTTGCCTACTTGGTTGGGTAGCAAAAAGCATCAAGGAGTCGACTTGCACTGGTTGAACCATCATGAAAAATCTACCCGGTAGTCTTGAATTTGGGCTGCCGAACGGGGTTGTTGGCTAGAAGGTACTATTGGAATATCCCGTTTTGCTGGTTACATCCCTGTTTGTTGGGCAAACCACAGGCTGTTTATATCCAAATTGTAGCTGTTTGAATCCTAGTTTCTGCTGGTTCGGCCAATTTGCCCGGTGAATCCTGATTTTTGCAAGCATATCCAATTATCTTCATTCGATCAGCCCGAATGTTTGGAGGGTAAGTCTCCATGCCTCCACATGTTCAGTTTCATTTCCCTTTGTTCCCAGCAGTTCCGATTTTCGCTGATCAGATTGCGATTTTTGTTTGTTAGAATATGTCAGAATTGTCCATTTGAGTTTGATCCAATCGCTCGTTTTGCTGGGTATCTGAATCCATATGTTGGCTACTGGACCCAGTAGCTAAAATCAAATTGTTGCTGATCAGATCTCTCTTTTGCTATTTGTTGGTTATTTGCTGGCAAAGAACATAGTATAATTATAATTGAATGTAATTGAACACGAGCAAGGGAAGTAGGCGATTCGCATGTCTCAATGGGATTTCCAGATGGCCTTGGTGGCTAAAGATTCCCCCATTGGTCACTGGGGATGGCTGAGGTGGCTCATGATTGATCCGACAGTGTCATGCTTCCCAAAGCTGAAAGGTTACGTTTGCTTTCAGGATTTGTTGCTAAAAAATCAACAGGGAGTATGGAATTTCATGGATTTTCATACAGCCGGGACGACCCCAGCAAGCCAAACCTTACCCTTATGCTGTTGGCTTTACCACATTCATATTGCGTATGGCTCAAAATTAAGAAAACACCTAAAAAATCAGATTCGTCCAAAACCATACCCACAACAAGTCACAACCAGCATCATTTGAATTTGAATCCAATGTTTTTCCCCATTTCCAGCTGCCCTGCAAGGCAGCTCTTTGATCTGTTGGATCGCACCGGCGATTCGGATGGTGCCTCACCATCTCAAGAAACATGTGGATTTAATCCAGCTTTATTTGTAAACCAGCCATAGCTGGTTCTTGAGGCCCCAGACACAGAAACACTGTCTCCAAGTTGAAGCACGTTTAGTTGTGGATTTGTTGAAGGAAATGGGTCGGGGATACTTGGTAGGTTCTAGTTTCTAGTCTTTGGCTATAGCACCAGGGAAACTCACAACCTGCATGTTTGTTGATTCAAATTATCTATTTCTTGGTGAGTGTAAAGCTGCAATTTTCAGAGTTTGGCTTCACGAGGTTTGATATATTGCATGCTTGCATGCTCTATCTATGTACCATAATTGGGTGACTGTTTCAAGGTTTATTTCCCATGTCAGGTGTGTGTCAAAAGCTCCCCTGAGATCTTACGGATTATATAATACTGTACGCCTCTCAGGTTTATGTACTGCTGTATTGGGAACCTCTGGTGAAGGTGGTGATAGGCACTCTGGTTGGCAGCGTCCCATTTGATGCTATTAGACATCACTTTTGGATTATGGTTGAAGATGATCCAGTGCATCCCAACTTCTGGTGGTCTACATTCCCACTTATTACATTATCCATGTAAACAAAACAAAACAAAACCGTATTATACAATATTATACACATATCCCTATGCTTCCCGCGAATGATCCCCCTGATTCACTAGGTTGGTTTACCGAAAAGTCTACCAAAAAAAAAAGGACATGGTCTTTGCCAGTACTTATGGATACTCATGGATCTTATGGGGTGTTCCGGCAAATCGTCCCTTCATCCAATGCATATTTTGATAATATAGTATTGTCTTATATATAATATATTATATATACCTCATTTATACATATAATTATATTATTATAATGTATGTAATATGTATTGTACAATATATGCATGTACAATATGCATGATGTATGCATATTTGTCCTTATTGTTATCCTCTACCTCCCTCGAAGAGTGGACCCCAGGAACCTTGTCCGCCGAAGAGTTGGTCTTGGGCATCGCCAAGCTCAGGTGAGCAGCACTACCGTTGGATGGGTCAACGGTGAGTTTCCAATGGATTTTTGAATGGGATATTTAGTACCCTTACGGACCCTTAGGTGATGATGGATGATGATGGCGAAATTCCAAGTTGCTTCAGTTTTTACGGGTTTTCTTCTTGCTTGTGAAGTTGCACTTAAATGTTACATACCCTCTGGTAATTTAACATAGCTATTGAAAATGGCCATTTATAGTGAGTTTTCCCATTAAAAATGGTGATTTTCCATTGCTATGTTAGTTTACCAGAGGGTAACCATAGTTATGGGCATGAATAATCCCAACTGTACCCCAAGTAGCCTTTGATCAAACATGGCTAGGAAATTCCAATGTGTTCCCTTGGAAAATCCAGCTGGAAATGTCCAGCTGGGCCTCTTAGATGTTCCATGTTAAGTGGGGGAATGGGCACTTGTTAATGTGTGTTTAATGTGTGACTGGTTATTTGCACCAAAAAACATTGAACTTTATTGGCAAGGTGGGAAAGGTACTCATCAGTCAATGATTTTTTCTGGACCATTACCCTTTCGTAGTCAACCAGGGAAGGTAAATTCCAAGCTACAGTGTGCAGAAAGTTATTTGTAGATTGAGGGAAACATCGTAATGTCCCATTGGCATCTCAGATTTCCATGTTCATTGATAGGAGAATGGGTAGACAGGGGATTGACAAATGTGTAAACGGAGAGAATTGGCTGTTTGTGGTCTTGAATTGGTTAATTAATGTGAATTATGTGTTTTACCAAAGATTGGACATTCAAAGTGGGAAATGCAAGTTTTTGTTATGGGTCATTACTGGGTCATTGGTCAAACACGGCAGAAATCACAGTTGAATCCATCCAGATCAGGATATGGTCACTGACACCCCGACTTGGAACATGTGAAGGGATGTCCATCTGTGATATTCTGTGATCATGTGTGCATGATTACATGATATAATATGAATTAATATGAATTAATATGAATTAATATGAATTAATATGAATTAATATGAATGAATATGAATCAATATGAATTAATATGAATCAATATGAATTAATATGAATTAATATGAATTAATATGATATATATATATATAATTATATATACATGTATATGATAATAAATTACGAATCATTCCTTGACTTCCAGTATCGTCCCAGTGTGGCGACCCGGGAGCAGTGGGGATCATTTCAAGTACCAACCAAAATTTTAAAATGGAGTACCAGTGATAACACATGACCATCTGGAGTCATACCGATTGGGGATCCTGTTTGGGTTTTTGGGTTCGTTTTGAGCCCCCAATCCCACCTGGTCTTAGGATGTCTTAGGTTGGAGTTGCCAAATTTTGATAAACAGCTGGGCATCTTGTGCAAGACTAGACATACACAATCGCCTCATCAGTGCCACCAGGGGTCCAGCAAGAAGCATCGACATCAACGTAACTTGGTTGAGCACGAATTTCAAGCAACCATGAACAAATGTTTGACATATTTTGACGACACAAAATTGCATATGTATGATTATGTATGTATGTATATATACACAATTATACATATATATATATATACACTTAGATACATACACATATTATATATATATATATACGTAGTATTGTATCTATATACATAATATATACAATATACCTGCACATTTCATAGAATGAGAAAGCCAAGAAAAGTGTACTATAGTATGGATAGCTGCTACTATCGTGGGATCTGCAGCAGCCCATCATTTCCGACGGGCACACCGTAGTCACAACACATTTTCCACAGGGATAGTGGGATATGTTCTAGGGAAACAACGGCGCCGAGATGGGATGAGATGGGGGTACTCCCACAATGCGACTACGAATCATGACCAAGCCATGGGGCTACGAGTTACGAGCCTGCGAGCCTAATTCGGAACAAAACATCGTTCAATCTTCAGTAATGATGCTTGCTGCTCATGTCTACTGGCACTATTTGTAGAGAATCATAGCAATTATCCCATTGAAACCAACCTTTAGTGATGCTGGTCACCTTTTGGGCTGGTCACCAACAACTGAGGCAGTGATGTTTCACCAAGAGAAATTTGAAGAAGCGCTGAAGGTGCGGGGCTGATTTAGGTGGCTTAAGAATGTCACTTTTCTGGGATCACAGGGCTAGTTGGGGGTATCTTTATGGTTCTGAAAGGAAGTTTAGCTCGCAAACTTCCAAGTTGCGGACGAGTGTCCATGGTCAGTCAGTGTTCACACCATCATCATTTCTTCCTGCAAAAAACAACACATTTGTTTCAGAAATATGTCAGAACATGTTCAGCAATATTTCAGAAATCCTGGCGACCACTGATATAGTTGTTTTTTTTGAGAATGTTGATTGTTCAGTAAAATATGATAACCTTGATTTGTAGAACCTTCCAAGACTCGAAAGTGTCAAACCGTAGCCGGATATGTGCCCCATGTGCAACAAAATGATGATACTTCTTTAATGCGCAAATACTCATTGATTAGCCATGAAACGATGATTACAATGATTACCAAGTATCATTAACTTAATAGCCAATGCAGTTTTTTTAAATTGACATATTTATTTTGATATTCAGTAACAATAAGCCATAATAAACCAACATGATCAAGTATTTCCCACCAGAAGTATCTGCAAAATGCTGCCACGGCACACGTCGTAGGACATGAAACTTGACCTTCAACGCTTGAATGCGAGGACTCGCTTGGTTCGGTGGGTTCTGTGTGCCTGGGAATTTGGCAAAGTCACTAGGGATTTCAGAAGATTTGGGGTAAGTATTACCATTGTTCCATAGTGTTCCTTTTTTTTGCACGATCATTTTATATGTCTCATTCTGTATTATTGTTGCATGTTGTTGCTATGAACCAATTACTATTATGATCTATTATGTAGATATCCCTGATGTTTAGCAAGTCAGGATGCCGTTGCAAACAACGCCCTTCTCAATCCATGTAACCATGGGGTGTGTACTTGGTCTACCCAAAGTTGGGGACATACATTGGTCATCATTGGTTACTATTGGTATCTATTGGTTATCAGGCTATCACAGATTGCAAAAATCATTGTTGAAACTTTCAGGAGGATCTTTGTAGGTGACAGCCACTGCTCAGAGGTTTCTGCGGCTGAGAGGGGACTGTTTGTTTTCCGTTGCCGATTTGACGTAGCACAACATACAATATAGCACAACTACAACATCACCTATCATTCCATCAAGATAACATTGACAGGATCATCCAAGAGAGAACAAAACAGAACATTGCAAAACATTTCTGAACAGAAATAGCGTATCAACACATCACGTCACGTACCCACACAAACACACCACCTCCAAACACAAGATAGCATCATCATCATCATCATCATCATCATCACCATCATCATCATCACCATCATCATCATCACCATCATAGATATGACCATGAATCATCATCACACTAAAATAATCTAAAATATGATATGTGATATCGTATAGCAAATCATACACACAACATCATGTAAACAAAAATGAACTGTTACCGGCGGTTTTTTTGAATTCTATTCGTTCCTGTGGATGAAAGCAGAGGATCCAGAAGGATCCAGAAGGTTTCATTGGCGTTTTTGTTGCCAATGTTTTGGATCCTGGCAGGGTCTTCCAACATAGGTCTTCTGTATGGTCAAGTAATGGGGGAATTGAATGGTGGAAGTCTTGGATTCGCAGAGAATAGTTCACGGAGAGAATCAACAAATGCAGAGGATAAGGGTCAGAACATGCCAGGACTATGCCAGTAAAACATCGTAAAACTATGTGTAACTCACAAAGTGAGCAAAACTATGTCAGGTCCAAAGATGTTTTTCTAACCAAGTGGGATGCTCACTTCGTGAAGGGTGAAATGGTCCACGAAGCCTCCAATCTCACCGAATCTCAAGCCTCCAGGAGTGGGAAGAAGGCGCGGCATGGCGCGGCATGTCGGGGAGATACGCCAACTGAAAAAAGGTTGGTAGATTTGCTAGTGGTCCGGGAGTCCATAAAGGTTACCTGGGTGCGCACTTGAAAGTCATTGATCCTTTTTTAGCACCATTTCCAGGAATCCCAGTGGAGAATCATCAGTGACAGTTGGGCCAGTTGGGATAGGTCGTTGTGCAACAAAAAAGCCGGGGGTGTCTCTATGAGTTTGATTCATCTGTGGGTGACATTCATAGTGGGGATATCATGGATATCATCCGCGACAGCATACCCAAACCCTTCCAATTTCCAAAAATAGGTCAGGTTTCATCAGGTTTCTATCAATATGATCAATACTCTGATGAATCGGAGAGTTGACACTTTGAAAACTTTGCACTTGTTCTTGCCGAAATGTGCCTAAGTGCTAAATTGACAGTGCTTTTTTCTATTCCCACTAAAGTGGACAATTTATAGATTTACGTCCCCCAAGCTCAGAAAAACACGCCCCTGACTTGGTAGGCCAGTCCAATACGGTACCTTTGTTGCTGTGACAAGACCCTTTTTTTTAGGCCTGCCATATCCTGCCACTATTTGTTGATTCTTTTTTGAGTTCTTTGGGGATCAACAGAGGGTTGTTCCTTCGCTCGCGATTTTTGTCATTCCTTCTGAACAAACCCTAAACCAGAAACCGTGATGATCTCATCCAGGGCAGTTTGACGTATAGCCTCACTATATGTTTCACTCAAAAACAGGGGCTTTCTAAGGTCAATCCCCAAGTCACCATGTCTGTTTCAATAGCAAAATAGCATCCAAAATAGCAATCTATAGCATGTTTTTTTTTAATTGGTCATCCATGAGGACTGGATGACTGGGACCCCGCTGGACTCGTGAAGGATCGGCTTCAAACTCTTCACACTGCACCTTCCTCGCTCATGTCCTCGAAGGATGCGCCTCAGCTAAGGGCTGGAAAATCCATGGAAATTCCCAAACTAAATGGGCATTGAAATGGGAAAATCATTGGAAAAACCATGGGAAACATATAGGAAACACCATTACCAAAATGAAGGTGTTATTCGGAAAATCATCGAACTAAATGGGGCATTTTCCGTTGCCATGTTGGGTTACTGGATGGTGAATTTGGTGATGTGGGTAAGATTCATTGCAGCTAGGAAATCATAGGACATTCAGTTCTGATGGGGAACAAACCACATCTTGACTATGAAGGTACTGGCTCCAAAGGATGAATGTTTGAGACCAGAAATACAAACATCTGTGGCACACATGCTGCATCTAGTTGTGACCTCTTTGGCACCCTTTTTTCGCCTAGACCGAAGGAAGTAGTTTTCCGCGATGAGCCAAATATGCTTTGTTGTGTGTGCGCGCGCATGTCTTATAGTCCCTTATAGTCCTTCCCCCTCATATTCCTCACTTCCACCACAAATGGGGATCGTCTAACAGGGTACAACCAATTTGACCCTTTCGACCCTTCTCCAATGATTTGGATCCCAGTCCGGCTGAGGACATGGATAAATCTTCTGCCGCTCAGCTTTTTTTTTGATGGACGGGTTGAACTTGGTGGTTTTGGTCGGTGAACCAGAGTCTATCATATACACAGAGAATATACACATATAATCATATATATATTACATATTTGCTGCATATGCATACATATACATACTAATATTGTGTAATATTTTGCATATGCTGTATATGTATGTTACTCGTACGTGTACAATAATAAGTACAGTACAAGTACACTATGTATATATATATACACACATGGTGCGTACGTATAAGTGTGATCATGTGTATATATATATATATATTATATATATATATGTTCCCATACAACATAGACAAAAGCAAGAACCTGGCCAGTGATTCTGGATCATCCAGAACTTATGATCAACCTTGGGTACCACAATCAATTCTACGACCTTAAATTATTAACCCAGAAATAAAGATGGAAGATGATGGAAGCAACTTGGTCATGAAGCTCACTATGGGCAATATCGTCAGCAGATGCGGTTTCTTGATGTTTCTTGGACAATGAAATTCAAACGGAATCCACACTTCGGCTGATTTGAAAGGGCACCATGACGGTTTTTTTTTTCCGGCCAGGCATTGCAACCGCCTTCCGTTGAGGGCAATGAGGGCGATGAAGACGTAGGTTTGCGCATTTGATTGGTGCCGCTGTGCACTTTCTGATGACTGGAACTCTGAGCTTTTCTAAGGTTGGCCTCAAATTGATTTCCCCTGAGTTCCAACTTTTGCGGTTTAAACATTGAAACCTGTCGTTAAGTGGATTTGAAGCAAGTTCAAGATGTGATGTTCGCAGAAAGAATGAGTTGGAATTCTCAGAGAGACCCCAAAAAGTCGGCAATTAGTTTTGACATTTTTTGACAAGATTGATGTGCCATGGCTGCGATTGTCACTCCAAGTGTTTGCGGGTTCGGTGTTTCTAAGTGTTTGGGCATTGTGAAACTTGGTAAGGAATCCAGTGAGTCTAGTACGGGCGGAACGACCATACTCTACTTACAGTGCTGGACCAAGACCGAGTAGAATCGAATTTCACAGATGTTCTGGCCGTCAAGTTCAGTGCGTGTATCTGGTTGCTGCAAGTCGTTGTGTGTGTGTGTGTCGAACATGCAGTTTGTTCGATTTTTGCTGATATGCAGTTCACAAGTTGAGGGCTGCTGCTTGTGTAGTCGCTAAAGTTCCGTCCATAGTACACAAGACCACGCAAGTTGTTACTGGGGTATCTGCCTATTGTGATTCTGGATTCTTCTTAAAGTTTGAAAATCACACATTGGTTTTGGAGAGTCTGTAACTCCGTTGACGGGCAGATCGACACCACCAAGTATATCCTCCTAAATGGAAGCCCAAAGTGACCCTCCACTCAAGTAGAGACTTTGTCTCTTTGGGAGAAGGGATTAGATTCTCCAGTATATATATATAATTATGTATAATTATATATATACACTGTATATCATTACTACATATTACTACCCATTCGAGAGTAACTTGTGTTCGGGTCCAGCATGGAAAGATTCTCGTAGTATCACAGACATCGATCATTTAAAGAATTATGAACTGTACCCTTTGGATCGTGTTTGAGGGTACTAAATGTTAAGCCATGCCAACCTCTCAATGTATCATGACGGCTCTGCGTCAAAATGGGTGAAGGATTGAGGTAGAACACATCATATGGAATGATATGGAATGATAGGGGTATTTGATTATCTGATATACATTGCCCATACATTCATAGACCTTATGTGTATGTATATATATATATATACATATGTGTGTGTACTGTATACATATATTGTAGCGACCCCATTTGAGCTCACCATTGATGATGGTTATTATTAGGGGTGACGATCCCCAAATGTCCTTATTTCAGCTTAGTGAGTTATTCTATTTTTTCCCACATAAATAGGTATATATCTATTTATATATATATATATCTGTGTGTGTGTTTGTTAGCCATATCATATGTATGATGTGGCTGTTCCTATCCATCATGCCACTGTGGTGTCCCTCCGTGGTCTCCACGTGACCAACGACTTACCAGCGCTGGTCAGCCAGCAATTTCCAACTGATCGACTCAAAACTTGATGATGCTTGATATATCATCATGTGTCCCATTGAAGCGGCACCATTTCACGGACACACACAACTAAGATTAACTAAGCCTTGAAGCTAAGCTTCCGGCCAGCCGGGCCCAACCCGACCAATGGCATGGCCCGCCCCGACAGCGTCGCGGCTGGGTGAAAACGTTGGGAAATGCCTCCTGGAAGATCTGGAAGAAGTTGGAAATGCAGGTACATAGTCTGCCATGCATTGATGTGACATAGAAATATTTGATATCATATGATGTATATGATGTTAATATGTATAGATACCCATGTACACATGCAATATTCCGATGTAATATCAAGTTAGGATTATAAATCTACTAGGGATTAATCAACCACCACCACAAGAAAAATGTGTTGGCAAGACTCAACCCATTTGTGGTTCCCCCTGATTGATATACCGGAGGGTGTACGCCCCAATTAATCAACTCCCATGCAGTCACATGCTTTGATCACAGCTCCTTTCAAGTCTCGCACAGAGTTTTGCCTCTGACAAACCTCTGACAGAGATTCCCATATACGGTTTTGTTGACTCTACACAAATTACAATCATACGACTTGGCTCTAAGCAAATTCTTGGCTAAATTTCAAAAAGACACGGTTTCCCAAATGATCAACTTCTTTATTAAAATCCATTTAAAAGCTACCATTTTGAGAAGCTCCCAAAGGGTACCCCTCATGAGCCCATGGTTTCCCAATCAATAGACAGGGTTTCCCGTTAATCAACCGTCTGGGCCCCTTTAGATTTCTTTTTGGTTTAAAAGGAAAATCAACTGAAAGTAGATTGATATCAGTTGAAAGTTTGAAAGTTGATCTCTTATGACTTCAACTTACGAGGTCGATGATTTAGCGGGAAAACCTTAGCAGAACCTTCTCCCTAGGTACCTACCTTCTGGGGGTTTATGAATCCCAACTTGACATTATATATGTACATGTACGTATGCATTATACATGTACATGTACATTCCGTTCACAGAGATCTGAGGGAAGAACCTCAGCTGGGTGACTGGGTGTTCTATGGTGTTCTGTGGTTACACGTTTGGCTGATGTGTGGTTGATTGTACCATCCTTTACACCTCATAGATCAGCCAAGATGTTGGTGAACATACCGTAACAGACCATACAAACAGCAATGGACTTTGAGTATGATTTGGCTACAGATCTCGAACTTGGGTATGTGTAGAAAATTGTAGAAATTGGGCCTTTCCAATATGCGATGGTAGTAAATGAAAGGTACCCCACCCACTCATGCTCATTCGGGGAAACCCAATCTGTAGATCTAGATCCCCACTTTACTGATTGCGGTTGCATCTACCAGTGTTTGATGTCTCAATCGATTTTTTGTGGTTCTATGTACGTACTTTGATTGTCAGATCTCTTGTTGGTGGTGTCTCCTCGGTTTGATAATTAAATTTGATGATGTTCATATTATTATTATTATTATTTATTATTATTATTACTATTATTATTATTAGTATTATTATGATTATGTTTATATTGTCATTATTATTATTATGTTTATATTGTCATTATTATTTTGTTTATATTATTATCATGTTCATATTATGCGTAATATTATACACATATATATATATATCGTGTATAATATATTATAATCCATGTCTGGGTCTTGGGGTTCCCCACGTGGTCACCGCCAGGTGACATGCGTCAGGCCTACTATCCACAGGTCCGGCGGGTGAAGACCAGACCCGGACAGTAGGACACCACACGAAACCAACCATGTTTTAAGGTGATATATATATATATGTATATATATATGTAGATTATTTATAGATATATAGATATATTAGATTGATGGATATATAAACATATCTCCATATTAGATGAATACATACAATTGTGCATATATATGACCAACAATATGATGTGGGCTTGTCCAACAATGCTTGAATGTGCCCGGAGTTGTGGTTATTTTCATGGGTTATTGATCATTAACCACATGGCTTTAGGTCCAAAAAATCGGCGTGCGATGGACCTGCCATTAGTCATTTTACATTACATGTCATAGAGTTCAATGCCAAAAAAAATACTATTTTCTGCATCAGGTAGCCACACCCACAATTTTTGTTGGCTGTCCGTTTTTGAAGCCCCAGAAATCTATGTCTCCATTTTGATTTCTGTAGCTTTTGGTCTTTTGGTAGCCAATCAAGTGATCAGCAATGGTATGTGCCCCACTCTTGATCCGCAGCCACATGGACATTCCAAACTGTCGCTTTCCGGCAGTAACACCGACATGATTTGTTTATGATTTTGAGATCGACTGGCAATGTAGGGGAACGATCAAAGGTTCATGAAATGGCGGAGTGCTACGCTGCTATATGGTAGACTTCTCGTTTTATATTGTTCTCAGTTCAACACAATTTGTTCAAAGAGTATCACCTCGTCTGTGGTGTTGTTAGGTGAGAGCACCATCAAAGTCCCAATTTTCCGCGAATGTCCCAAAATGGTTCCTTTAATCCTCACTGTATATGCTTAAATCCCAACATTCCTTGACCAAAAATCATCTGAGTTGATACATTAAGACTGTCATTGATGTTGAGCTCAGTTTAAATCATTCTTCCCAGTTAAATTTAAATCAAGTTAAATCCATCATTTTTCATAGGACAGTCTCAATTTTGTTGGTCACATCCGTGTTCAGCCGCAGGCGACCGCCGCACAGTGGACAGGAGGTGCCGGGCCCAAATTCTGTGGCAACCTGCGACCGAACCCTGGAATCATGCTTAGTAAGGGGAAAACTATCCCAAAATTGGAATAATCGTGGGATTATAATCTACTAAAATGAGGATTGCACCAGCAATTATATGGGAATATTTGGGATGTAACATGATGTAACTTATATACTCAAATATACTGAGAATAATGGGGAAACCATGTTGTAACCAGCCTAACCAGCAATGTAAATATATGGAATCAAGCAATCTTATAGACCAGATAAAATGGGCAGGGACATGGCCAAATCATCTAATATCGTAGATAATATTACCAGCGAAAAAACAATAGAACACATGGGGATATAAGCAACAGAAACATTGAATGTAAGCATCATGACAGGTCCACTATGGGGATTCAACCAACCTTGTCGCTATAAATGGTGGGTTTCAACACGTCAAACGGGGCAGCCATGGCTAATTGGTGGATTTTTTCACATGGGTTTTATGATGGGATAGCGGAGAACACCCCCGAATTTCAGTGGCACAACGCAGTAAAAATGGCTGTCTTTGGGAGTGGTTGATGGGTTGATGGTGGTTGAATCTTCATATTCTTATTGAGGGGACAACCCACTACATATATAAGAATATAACTGGTTGAATAGTTTTCATTTCCCGGGTGAAACTGGTGAAACCACCAGATATTGCAGTCTCAACCACTGAATATTCCTGATATGTTTGCCATTCTCATGTATTCATTCTTGTTAATGATCATGTTATAATTCATACATAATCATATATACACATTCTAATCAGTGACTCATTGCCAAACCTGAATAGGATCACAAGCTGGATGGGATGCATCGAAATTCAAGACCGACCACAGATGACTTAGTCACTTAGTCTATTTTTACGATTGACCAATTTGATTGGAGTACCCAATTTTCACTGATACCCATATATAATATTTATGCACAAATACATTATGTATATCTATATACGTATATATATATATATATAGAGTATATACTGTATCTATGATTATCTATGTATATATATATATACATCAATACATCTGTACAGTATATCTGTCAGGCGGCCAAGCATTCTTCCAGCCATTCTCCACCCAGCCGCCCATGCAACCCGCCGTTGGGGCTCCTGGAGGGGTGGGGGTTCTTATGGACCTACCTACCTATACCAATTCAAAATGGCGATTTACCATAGCTACGTGAAATTATCTCAGGGTAAGTCCACCCCCAGTTCTAGTTTCATTATGTTTCATTTTCACGTCACAAGAATGTTTTCATGAAAGACTGCCCGAAAAAAGCAGCAGAGAACATCCTGTGATCCGCATGCCCCTTAATCCCTATCTCACTGTAGTTAGCCAAATTTGGTTGGCTTACATTTCAAACATCAGTATGTAGATATGTGCTGATGTTCATCCATATAATGTCCACCCGGACCTATAGAACCCTGGTTGGTTAATTAGTGGTTACCCTGCAACGAATCACATGCCTACATCAATATGGATCCGCATTCAACAATCAAGGGGAATATTCAGTATTCATCAGGGGTTGGCATTGAACATTTTGGACCCATACCCATGCGTATATGTATATCATATAGAGTTCTCGAAACGAACACATCAAAATGATCTATCTTTTCGGAATCCTATATATATATACTTCACATAGGCTATGTAGATATTCTGCATTCATTACATAATGAGGATATGAGGCCTTGCTTTGCATTACATTAAATACATGCAGGCGTACAGACATAGATAATGTAATTACTGGCAGACATACACTACTACATTGCAATGAATTACGAGACCTCACATTGTGTCTATAAATATATTTACATAATACACATAAACATGCACGCATGGCCCCCAAGCGACCCGTTTATGCAGTTGTATTGACATAGATGATATTTAATTTGGTGTCATCCTTGTTATCCCACCAGAAGAATACACAATACAAATACACGCAGAAAAATGCGGAAATACATCTATTTACATATGTTATATTTTATCCTATGTAAACTTTACGTATATTTAGAGATACATACATACAGGCAGCTTTTTGGAAAAACAGATACCTCAACAGGTATATGTTGCCCCGTATACACATGTCGCATTTCACATGCATCATACATACATCATACGTACATTACATTACATTACATTACATGAATATTAACATTAATATTATCATTAAGATTAACATTATCATTATCATTAACACTAACATCAACATTACATACATGTACATGTTTATGTTCATGTTACATTTTACGTGTTGCATATTGCATATGTTGCATATATTACATATTGCATATAATACATATTATTACATAAGATTACATATCTGGATGGTGGTTTGGAACAGTTTTCCATATATATTGGGAATAATCGTCCCAACTGACTAATATTTTTCCTAGGAGGGACACCACCAACCAGCTATTATTACACTACATATTACAACCAGCTATTATTACACTACATATTACATAAAAGTAAAAAATAATAAATACAAATTAATACATATTAATACATATTAATACATATTAATACATATTAGTACATATTAATATATATTAATACATATTAATACATATTAATACATATTAATACATATCATTACATATTAATACATATTAATACATATTAATACATATTAGTACATATTGGTACATATTAATACATATTGATACATATTAATACATATGAATACATATTAATACATATTAATACATATCAATACATATTAATACATACTAATACATATTAATACATTTTAATACATATCAATACATATCAATGCATTTTATTACATATATTAGTGCATATTAATACATATTAATACATATTAATACATATCAATACATATCAATACATATTAATACATATTAATACATATTCATACACATTGATACATATTAATACATATTAATACATATTAATACATATTAATACATATTAATACATATTAATACATATTAATACATATCAATACATATTAATACATATTAATACATTTTAATACATATCAATACATATCAATACATATCAATGCATTTTATTACATATTAGTGCATATTAATACATATTATTACATATTAATACATATTAATACATATCAATACATATCAATACATATTAATACATATTCATACACATTGATACATATTAATACATATTAATACATATTAATACATATTAATACATATTAATACATTTTCATTCATATCAATACATATCAATGCATATTATTACATATTAATACATATTCATACACATTGATACATATTAATACATATTAATACATATTAATACATATTAATACATATTAATACATATCAATGCATATTATTACATATTATTACATATTAATACATAATAATACATATTCATACATATTAATACATATCAATGCATATTATTAAATATTAGTGCATATTAGTGCATATGATTACATATTACATATATTATTACATATTACATATATTATTACATATATTATTACATATATTATTACATATATTATTACATATATTATTACATTTTATTGCATATTATTACATATTATTACATATTATTACATATTATTACATATTATTACATATTATTAATACATAATAATACATATTTATACATATTTATACATATTAATACATATCAATGCATATTATTACATATTAGTACATATTAATACATATTGATACATATCAATGCATATTATTACATATTAGTACATATTAATACATATTAATACATATTAATACATATTAATACATATTAGTGCATATTAATACATATTAATACATATTAATACATATCAATACATATCAATACATATTAATACATATTCATACACATTGATACATATTAATACATATTAATACATATTAATACATATTAATACATATTAATACATATTAATACATATTAATACATATCAATACATATTAATACATATTAATACATATTAATACATATTAATACATATCAATGCATATTATTACATATTAGTGCATATTAGTGCATATTATTACATATGCAGATACAGATATGTATATATGTACATATATACATATATACCATAGGCAAATTTCACCACATCCTGCATTCGGACGACCTTGCCAGGCCGTCCAGCAATTTCCGCCGCCGCCAGCCTATCCACCGCAGAACATGGGATGCGGGTCTGGAGCCCCGGGAGCCCCGGGCTGGCGTCGGGTGTTATGGGAGCTGATCTTTCAGGCTGGAATCTGTTTTTTTTCAGAAATTGATTGCGGAATCTGGATGAATTTTTAAATGTGAACGTTTTTCCCTCACATCCAAGGGTTCAAAAGTAATCAAGGGTCACATGTTATACTAGTGGCGCTGATCTGTTCAATTAACATTGAGCCATTTCGAAAAAACCGTGAGTCAAAGAAGCTGAACTTGGCACTTGGCTTGAGAGTTACTTCCAATAGCGCTACTCTTAAATTTACTAGAGAAGAACCGCCATCCGGATTACTTACATTACGGATGCCAGAGCCCACAGTGGATCCCACAAACTATTGAAATCAGAGTAGGCCCATGATTTTGCGACAGAACATACCTGAGTTCTACCAGGTTAGATTTGCGATGGATCCTACTTTGTCCAACATTAGTTTGCGATGGATCCTACTTTGTCCAACATTAGTTTGCGATGGGACCTACCCAAATCCATCTCAAAATGATGCCAAATCTAACTATGGCCATGGTATGTGCTAGCAAGGTTTAACATGATTTGTCTCAAAACTCTAGGGTTTTGAGTGTTAGGCAACAGTTTTGGTTAGAGATGGATTTGGGTAGGCCCCATCTCAAACACAGCCTGCCAGTATTAGGGGTATTGGTAGTGGACATGTGTCTGAAAAGGCGTGCCAGTCTGGCAGGCTGTGTTTGAGATGGGGCCTACCCAAATCCATCTCTAACCAAAACTGTTGCCTAACACTCAAAACCCTAGAGTTTTGAGACAAATCATGTTAAACCTTGCTAGCACATACCATGGCCATAGTTAGATTTGGCATCATTGGCATCATTTTGAGATGGATTTGGGTAGGTCCCATCGCAAACTAATGTTGGACAAAGTAGGATCCATCGCAAACTAATGTTGGACAAAGTAGGATCCATCGCAAATCTAACCTGGTAGAACTCAGGTATGTTCTGTCGCAAAATCATGGGCCTACTCTGATTTCAATAGTTTGTGGGATCCACTGTGGGCTCTGGCATCCGTAATGTAAGTAATCCGGATGGCGGTTCTTCTCTAGTAAATTTAAGAGTAGCGCTACTGTATATATTGGAAGTAACTCTCAAGCCAGGTGCCAAGTTCAGCTTCTTTGACTCACGGTTTTTTCGAAATGGCTCAATGTTAATTGAACAGATCAGCGCCACTAGTATAACATGTGACCCTTGATTACTTTTGAACCCTTGGATGTGAGGAAAAAACGTTTGTGGACGATTTTGGAGAACCAAGAAAACTTATGAAAACTTATGGATGCATCACATTGGGGCTCCGGCAGACCCGAATCTGTGGGTGTATCACAGATTCCCCTCTTTTTCCCCTGTTTTTCCCCTGGAGGCGTGCCCCATTGACGGCGCAGTTCTCCAACGGCCCACTGCTGAACACGCAGCCTTTCCAGTTGGGGTCACCCAACTGATGTTTTTTTCATCGTGAAAAGCACGAGCAATTGCCGCTGAAACTGTTGTAATATTGATTTTCTAGTTGTTCAGGTGGATTGTGGGTATATCTCATGATATGCCAGAGGCACAGGAATTGGATACATGCTAGCATCCCATCATATCCTAATCACTGGTAGTTTGGCAATAGATTTGTGTAAATTATAGGGAGTGAGGGATCTAAACATTTCAGTCTCCAAGTTGATGTTTTTTAGATCCGACAGGATCCCAAGTGACTTTCGTCCTTTTCAGAGATGATTTTCGATCATCATTTGGTGAGAAAGGCTACACGAGCAAATAATCCCAACGTCCCAGATCTTGGGTTTGTCCAAAAACGGGGGGATACCCCCATGATAAACATATGGCCATATGGCAAGTTCAATAGGCGAATGATGTTCTGAACTTAACCACAAGATTCAGGGTGCTGGGGTGTTGGAGCAAATTCATTTAGAGTTTGCGTGTTCTTGATGGTGAATATGCAAAATTTATGGGTATTATTTGGTCAAACAATTCCCCATTGCCAAATCAAGCTAAAACTTCAGAAAATGTCTAGTTAGTCTAGTTCATCAATGTTCATCATTCTTGTGGTTGAATGTGGTTGTGGTTGATGTTTTCGTTTCCCTATGTTTCCTCTGCCGAGGCATCCAGCGGCTCCAGCGTATCCCATGCCCATGCGCCCACCTGCACCGCCAGCCATGCCCCCGGCCCATGTTGCTCCACCGGCCCCCACGGTGGCCCCCACAGTGGCCCCAACGGTGCAGCCCATGACCCACCCATCCCCTGCCATGCCACCATCTGGACCACCCACGCAGATCCCCACTCTGCCAGCTGCCATGCCCAAGAGGTCAGGGTTTTGATGCGTTTTGATAGGTTTTCTTGGGCGAAGAGAGGGGGGGGCATAGATTTTGAAGCGAAAACCAGGGAAGGAATGGGAAACCGGGAAACCGGCTCTTGGAATTGTTGCATGCTTCCTTCTTGGTGGTTACCCCCATATTGCGCACACTCCATCCCACAACATTCAAATGAAACGATGCCAGGCTCCAAAAAAGTGATGGGTTGGACCTGGTCAAGACCTGGGTCACTGTTTTGGTTTTTGGTGAATTGTTAGGGGCTCAAGGCCAAATCGTTGGTTTGAAATTGGGAATGCTTATGAGATGCGAGACATCCCATTGTTGGTGGTGACATTTGTGCCGATTAGCTACCATCTGCTACCCGTTTTTGTTGGTTTGTTTGCAATTTCTCTCAGCTATAATATGCAATACACCCAGTACTTGTCATTACCTTGACCTTACCTAGTCACCGTCAAGTTGGACAGCATTCAGATTATCCTGCAAGTCCATTTGAAAAGGCGAGACATGTTTAATATCAGCTGATTGGTCTGACGGGTTTTTCTCGGAGATACCAATGGATGGATAGATTAGGATATCTTACTTAGCATACATTACATCATTATGATGGGGATTTATATCATAACATACTTTATAAATCTTTATAATCAGGAAACATGATATAAAATTATTGCTTATAGTTGCTCATCATTGTTCATAGTAATGGAAGAAGACACACTAACTTATTGTATTACTGATTGTGAACCATGATGAATGATAGACACAGGAAACAATAGAAAAACACATTTAGTGGGACAGCAACACATACGAAAGCAACATGGTGCACCCAACAATGAACCTGTTATTTGGGTATCAATTTACCAGCTATTTATAAAATTATTGGGAATGGTTTGTCATCGGCTTAAACACAGTTACACACATGCTAATTATATCTAATTAAGAACTATGACTATGACAAACCCATGGATAAAGTACTGGGACATATATCCATATATCCATATATCCATACATATATATATATATTCCTCCGGGAAGCCATTTCAAGACACTACGACACCAACCTGTTGCAGTCATGGGGCAACATCTGACAGGGATCTCTCCATGGTGTCCGCCAGGGCTGCATCTCCAGTGAATGCTACCAAGGAGGCGTGTGGATGATGAGGGACTGGTGTAATTTTCTGGCCACTTTTGCAGCCCAGACAACACCTAGCAGCTCAGAACCTTAGGGTGTCATTGTTCCCTTTCGAATCAATCCACCAAATGTTACACCTAAACCCTTCATGTATCCATTTTTTTACCACAAAACCCATGACAGAAAATTGCATGAAATTGCATTTTCTATAGGTAAACTTTGGTCAATTGGTCAACTGAGTTGGTATCCCTCTTGGCAAATGGCCTTGACAGGAGAGGAGGCAGGCCGCACAAGAGGTGCAAACGATGAGTCGCTGGTTGGTAGCGAACTGGAACTTTATGGGGTCTACCGCATCAATGGAGTATAATGGAGTCATCATCAAACAACTTCGGATTGTTCGCTATGGAAATCCCCATGGATTTTCGGATTTCCCCATGATTTTCTGGGGTTTTTGCAGAGAAAAATGCGGAGACACTGAACTGCTGTAAACCGCGGCGACTGGCTTGAGTTTCCATGCTCAATGTTTAGCCAAATTGACGGAGAAAGACATCCACAAGAATGAATTTGTTGATCTTGTTGGGAGAATATCTGAGCCGAGCTTGAAGCACCAAACAGAGCCATGGATATCCCGTGATTAAATCCTTTTTTCACAAATCCTTTCACAAGCAATTGGTCCAGGTCAGGAGTGGCTCAAAATCTAGCCCCTGAGATTGGATGCTTTCAGATCCTCGACAGTAAATGGCTAATGAGCATATTGCAACCCCGTTATAAGATGTTATACAATGTTATACATGACGTTTGCTGATATACTCCAGCAATATACCCGATGGATATGGGACCAAACATCATGTAAAATTTTGCAGTAAGATAACTCAGTTACATCCCTGGGACATGGATATACCGAGTGTTTACGGCAATGATTGTATATCTATGTTAAATATCGAAATATATATATATATACATGTATCTATATATATATATACATCATTAGATAGATTAGATTAGATTAGATTAGATTAGATAGATAGACAGGTAGATAGATATACAGACAGATACTGTAGATAGATAGACAGATAGATAGATCGATAGATCGATAGCTAGGTAGGTAGATAGATAGATAGATATGTAATGATATGTAGATATTTTTATATATTACCTATCTATCTATCTATAGATAGATATGTTAGATTTTAGAATGTTTTTACCCATGGGTTATGGTATCCATTGTATTGCCCTGCGCGAGGTGCTGAGGGAGCAGAGGCTCCTGTTCCAGGTCTTGGCCCGTGGAGAAGATGCGGCGCCTTGGTGAAAAGATGGGAGGTGAGATATCCCTCAAGATTCATGTGGATATATAGGCTATTATAGATGATAGATATTATATTTATAGAGAGGCCAGCGCTCTCAGCGCCCACAAATCTCGTAAAAAATGCTATGTTTTGAGCATTTTCTGACATGTGTGTCCAAGTCTGTAAGCAATATGTACTGTTGCCTTTTCCAGCCACCAAATAGCGCCAATATCATCGTCATTGTTCGTCATGGCCATGCAAGCTGAAAACATGGATTACGACAAATTGAAGGAACTTGTCAGTATATATATATATATACGGTGTACATATACATATATATACATAATTACCAAAATCCATAATTATCAATAGTCAAAGAAACAACAAAAAGCTAATGTAAGATGTGTGCAATTGCAAGTGTCAATCGCGCAGTCACCTTCTGCAATTAAATTCATTGTTGAAGCATCGTCGCCAACAAAATGTTGCACACGGTTTGCCTGTCGTAGAGTCTGATCATGTGTCTACACTACACCTCCAAAACATCAATTCTGGGAATGTTTACGCGTCACTTTCTATACCTTTTCTAAACAGGTAGTTGATTGAACTAAGATACAATCCAAAGGGAAATGGTAACTAAGGAAAACTACCCTAAACTATTGTTACTATACAATCCAAAGGGAAATCTTCATCCATCAGTTCTGGGTCATGGAAAGGGGGTCAAAATTTGAGGCCCTGGATGTGTTTTTTTGTAACGACCTGTAACGAATAGCCACTTTGGGGACTTCCATGGACTTCCTCAAGTGGACCCCAGAACAATCCAAAACTTTCCCCATGTATATCATATTATCCCATAAACATCCATTCACATCCATTCACTATATTCACTATGCATTAAGAAATGATCCATTGATGATCGAAAATCTTTGATTAAGATCAATTGATCATCAATGTCTCATTATATCTCATAGTTATCCCCATTTATCATCAATTATCAATTATATATATATACGTGGTTGGTGGTTTCAAACATTTGTTATTTTCCATAATATATGGGATGTCATCCTTCCCATTGATTTTCATATGTTTCAAGATGGTTAAAACCACCAACCATATATATATATATATCATATGAATATCATATAGATATCCCATTGGAGTGGAAGGTGGCAGCCCCTCCATCACAGTTCGTTCACAGCCAAACTCCAAGGCTGAGCACCGATCCGAGGTCAGGAGGGATTTTTCGTGGAGGGCTCCCCCTATCAGAGCTATAAGAACCATCAAACAAAATGGGTTTCAACCATAGATCTTGGGAGAAAACCACCAAATATATGGGGTTGAACTTTGAACCAGAAATGTGAGGGTCTAATCATTTGTTTTAACCAGAAATGCGAGGGTTCAACCCTCAAACATTGGAACATGTGGATCCGCTATTCAAACATGAAATATAGGATGGTGAACATGATTAAAGATAGTGTCAGATAGTGGGTCTTGTGGTAGCCGGTTTTTTGGAAGAAGCTTAATACGGGTGTGAGTCAATCCATGGCTTGTCATTTTCAGAATCCGAAATCACCGTAGGGCCGTGTCTGAAAATTGGGTATACCTATGACATAGCAATTTAATGGGAAAATGAAGTTTATGTCTCCTATTCCAGACAAAGCAGTAGATGATCCGTTTTTTTGGGGGGTGATCAAAAATGAAACCAATTCCATATGGCTCTGCTCGACAATAGCTCGCATCCGTGTGGGATCAGGTGAGTTTAAGCGACCACTGATGGTGGTTCTGAATATGTTCATCTCTATGAAACGGATTATCCAACCAGCCTTTTGAGATGCAGGGAGGAAACCACCGTGAAAGACCAAAGCTATGACCGCTATTAGCGGTCACCCAAATATGGATCAGTTTCCTTAACGTTCAATGGACCATGAACTGGTGGATTTCTTCGTTATCCCAGGAGGTTGGCACCTCTTTCAACCGAGAATCAGTAAGCAGAAAGATGGATGAACTAGGCAAAATATCATGCTATTCATGCGAATCACGGTCCAAAATTTGAGATGGCTTTCACTTCTAGATATTCTCCCAGATCAATTGAATGTTTGGCATACGATATGCACACATGCTTAGCAACCCTGGCCCCAAGCTTCCATTCATTGAGAGAGATTTGAGGAATGAGTCCGGCAAAATATGTTGAAAGTTGACAACTGGGTAGCCTTTGGTAGAAGCCGCATGAGAAATACCTAGCAACCCTGGTACAGGGACCTTGCCGTTAACCATACAGTAGGTTTGGGATGACAGCGGGCACACTACTCAATTGGGATGACCAGTGAGGGATCCAAGTATATATAGAATTATATAGAAACAACGTCATCCAATTGGTGCTGGTATATCTACCTATATCTACCTTTAACTGACCAATTTTGAGTGTAGTTTGTGGGTAAATGAATTGTACAGTGGCAACAGTGGCATGGGTGAGGAACCCAAGGAACCCAAGAGAATGGATTTTTCCAAGAGAATGGATTTTTCCATGAGAAATGCGTGCTGGTTCTGACAATCGTTCTGAAAGTCTCTCTGTCTTGAAAACTCAATTTTGACTTGCAAAAAATACAGGCAACCTTCCTGGAACCAATGATCAAGTTGCCATATAATTCAAAGTGGAAATAAAAAGTAAATAAAGGTTGTTTTCCTATGCAATTTTGGACAAACGTGGGCCATTTTTTTTTACTATACCCGTGTTTCATCCCAAGCAATGACATGATGATCCCCAGTGACGCTAATATTCTTGTGATTGCTAGAGAAACATGGAAAACAGCAACCAGTTCTTAATGGTTTTATAATATTTTATAATATATGTCAAGATCATTCAAGATCTATGAGTCGTATGTTCCCCTTACCTCCACTTTGCTGATGGACCACCAAGCAACGTCAGCAGGCTTCCACGGCAGTCACAACACCGGGCTCCAGCGAGCAACTTGGATGAAATCTCCTCGAATCGGAAACCAAGTGGCATCAAGTGGCGAAGGCTAGCGGCTAACGTTTGTTAATGATTAGCCAAATTCTCATGGAGGAATATAGAATACATTAGAATACCATGTCAAACATACTGCTGATCCTCCTAAGAATAATTTTGCTGGGCATCTAGGACAGTATGAGCTTTCCCCCGGGTGGTTTCCGTTCACTTGGTTTCCACGCAAAGTATCGATGTTAAAGCCTGAAAATTCAATGGTATAAGACCATGGTTTGACCAATATGGTGTCCTAGAGATTGTCCATTAAACAACTCCATTGATGAACAAAGCACATCTGATTATCTAGCATCAGTCGCCTCTGTTCATTGGCAAGATGGGTCGCTTCCCAATTAGCAGTCCAAACATAACTCAATGAGCACAAAGGGATGCAATAGTGGTACCTCTGGGCGAATGGGTGCCATAGCACAGCACATGCAGAAGACGGCCGGGTCACACACGATGTTACACAAGGACACTCTCAGGTGCCCACGATTGTGTTTATTCAGGTCAAAAAGGATGGAATGCAGTCCAAAAACCTACACGTGTGTCCAAAGATCTTTAAAAGCATGCGGTGTGTGGTCCTAAGCGGTGCTACAATGGATTTTATATGATCCCCAGCAGGAACTATGCATGTATTCTCACTGTAACTGTGTACATATATAATATATTATACTGTGCATATATCAGAGTTAAGAACCAAAACGGTTTATATCCGTGCAGTGCAGCTCATGTTTGGTTTGTTTACACATTGCGTGTAACCATCTCATGTACATTTTCCGGATTATACAATGTGACAATATGCTTTATGTATCATGTGTGTATAGTTTGAATATGATTGAATATATGCATTGTGTATATATATATGCATATAAATCACATGCCCCGTTGGTACATGGGTGGGGTCAAACCAGGCTGGGTTCTGTTTGGGCCGCGCCAAGGAAAAAGCCAACAGTTGAGGTGCTCAGAGGGCACACACGCACATGACACACATGTTGCAACGTGGTCACTCTGACTCGCGAACCATCCAAGTTCGGGCCTATGGGTAAAGTCATTGGGTATCGGTGCTGTTTTCGATCTGAGCACATTGAATCTTGGCGTTCTCACACTGGATCTGAAATCATGTTGGGAAAATCGTAGTTTTGACAGCCATATCCATGCCATTTGGACAAAGCCATCGTATGCCATCGTGCTGTGCTACCATTTTGGACCCTATACCATAAATATCCATAAATCATATCAAGACATAAGCGAATCATTATCTTGAACCTGCCAGTGAGGTAGAGCATGCAAATATTGGCATATGGGTCAAGCCAGTGTTGTATTTTTTGGAATGGTCTGCACAAAGACCTCAAACCATGGTTAGTATGGAGTTCAAGAATATGTTGAAAGTATACGAAAATGACTACTGTGGATAGATTGTAAGCCACAAAAAAATGGTTTGGTTTGCTACATAAATCGATGCTGCTACGCTGAGTTTTCTTGTTTGGTTTGATAAGCCGTGGATAAACGGACTGGTGAATAGTAGGTCATACACCCGTACGTACATATGTACGCACGTAGATACATCATATAATAATATATTATCATACATATACATATATATACATACATATACATATATATATATATCTGCATGTGTGTAAATGATCACACCAATTCAGTGTTTGTCCCTGTGATCATGTTGCAAATGCAGGCGCATGAAGAGGAGGCACTGTGGGTAGTTGCCTGCCCACTGGTGTTGGATGGATCAACATTTGAATATGCTTAGAGGCACATGCGTTTTCAATCTACAACGATAACATTGTAACAATTTGAATGTTCTCCCCTGTACCAAGCTATGGTTTCGTTGCCACATGGTTGTCTCACCAAAATTTCTGCATCAAGAGGGAGATCGCATTGTAACATGCCTCTCAGAGTAACCACTCCATTGTCCGACACTATGTCCATGCCTCTTGGAAGAAACCCGACATTTCCAAATGGGATCACTCGGCGCCCGGAAAGTGGTTACCACTTCACAACGGACAACCAAGGATTCAGAAAAATCCTCTTTGATATGAGTCCAGTAGGTATATATATATAATATAGTTGAATAACATTTAATAAGTATAACTCGTACATAATATACACTCATAATTGCAATAATTCATTACAGACATTACACGACAGGCACCTGTGGCAGCGATCGAGCAGAAGGCACCGCGTTGGGCACATTGCGACCTGCTGTTTTCTGTAACGTTCATGAAGAAACGGCAGAACATTTGGTGGGTCAAAACCTCAATTACTTTGCAAGGAACCAGCTATCTTAGGGTAGTTTATGTAGTTTCATGTGAAAAGATGTGAAACGCATGATTTGGATAGATGTGATATGACTCGTATGTGATATACATCCATATAATGCTACAAATGAATTCATCACTGTTCATGCTTAGTACCATTGGAAGCAACGCAGGGCATTTTTGTCCATGGCATTCACATCTCTGTAATTGGCCCCTGCTGGATCAAGATATCCTGCACGAAATGATGTGGTGATATTATCTCTAGACTCTACCCACTTCATCCAATATGACAGGTCTGTTGATAATTAATCATAATTATACATCATATATTTTCTGATACTGTAATCGATCATACTGTGGATGGAAGAAATCCTGCACCACCTTGGATGGTTGAAACCCTATGAATAATGGAATAAACCATCTATCAACTGGTGCAGGATTTCTTCCATCCACCGTATGTGGAGTTTTCGCTGTTCATTATGACAGTATATAGACCGTCTACAAAATTTGAGATCATCTGCTATCTCCTCATGTTGGGTTCCGAGACAGTGGCAAAGATGGACGCCTCCGTATTGTATAGCAACAGTAGATGAACACTACAAAAGTAGTAAAATATAAAGAGTCTAGATGAAGCACCTTCACGAGATGAACACAAAATCAAGAAACTCCGAAAATACACAGTCAAATGGTGTTTTTTGGATGAATTTCCTAGCATAGACATTCAAGTGGTGGATGAAAAAAAAAACATCCAAATGTATCCACAGCTTCCTTGCACGCCGCTGATGACTCAATGTTTATTGTGTTCGGCCAGGAAGTGAAGCCACCGAGCCCGCAGAAGAAGCCTCAGGAGAAGCCTCAGGAGAAGGTCGATGCTTTCTTCATGTGAGCTGATGAATCATGAACCATTGTGAATCCGGGATTAAGGTGCGCAATCTGTTGAAGTATATACTACTGTAATTTCATTCATCTCATGTTGGTGTTTGGGAATAGCAGATCTTGGCTGATGGTTGGAACTACTGTATTTGGTGTGAATATCCACTCCTGTCAAGTGAAGGTAGCGTAGCAGCACGCATAAAATAGTTCCATAGAGATATATAAATAGAAGTTGTGTTTGTTTTTTTCCTGAAGCAAAGAATGTTCGGTGCGTAGCTGCACCGGAAGCAGGTCTTGTTGACACCGCAGCATTCCTTCTGGAACTATGGTTGATCTGACGCATGTCACAAGTACGTTCAAAACAGGCCATGCCAAAAATCCCCGTTATTCCATGGTCAACGTCAATAATCTATCATTGGTGTTAAACAAGAACTGTCTTTGGGTCCAGTTTTTTGTTTTTATGTCTTTGGAAAAAAGTTGATCTATATTATGTCAAATCTAGGTTGTCATCCGTATGATGCATTGCGATTTGGTAATGTTGCTGCGGCATGGTAGACGGACGGTTAGATACCAGTCTTGGGTATCTCTCACCATTTCCGCTCATCATTCACCTATATATCTTTTACACATCATGATTAGTCCAGGATGTGTTTCTATTTTATTAGATGGGTGGCAACCATCATCTCCAGATGGTAGGTTTATTCTTGGGTTACCATATTCATTGTTTTGTTGAACACTGAGAGGTCCACTTGGCTTGCGTGCAGGCCCAATGGCAGCCAAAGCTGAAGCAAGGTGGCAACAAAGGTGCCGGCATCATGGGACCGCCTGGGTGGCATCAGAGAGTTTCCTACTGCTTTGAAACACTTTCTCAATATCGGTTGAATCGATTGCGTCAGGCGGCAAAGGCGTCAACCAGGTTTCGGCACTCAGCCGGACTTGTCGTGTGAGCCCCATGAAATCAACTGTTGTGGCCTCCTCAACTCAAGCCCCTGCCTCGAAGAGGATACTTGTACTATCTTGTACTTGTATGGTGATGACCAAAACATTAAAGTCTGGGTTTGTGAAAGCTGGTTCGGGTTTGTTCGGGTATACCTAGGTATACCTCATCAGTTTCAGGTTCATTCTTTGTCATGAATGTGTTTTCTCCAATGTCCAAACAAACATTTGGTTTGGTGCTTAAGCGTGATAAAGCGTGACATACCTAGAGGTGTTGTCCAAATATCTGGGGTCAAACATATCAGAAGATCAGAAGGCCGTATTCCTCATGCTATGCCCAACACGTGGCACAGTTTGTGCACGTTTTGATGGAACACAGAACCCATAAACCAGATCGAATCGTGTCGGGAATAAACGGGTACACCACACCAGTAAGACCTGTGATGAGCGAATCATTGAAAACCTACTGGGATGATCACAGGAAGTTTAGAGAAGCAACGTGAAAACATCTGACCCACTCCTCACGAATCTCACCTTTTTTACGAATCAACTCACTGTCTCACCAGCTCATTATCTTAACATCAAAGTCCCACCATCTCAACATAGAATCAACTCATTGTCTACCTCACCCTCCCAGTTTGTAATCCACAGTCTTCACGACCTAGACCGCCTAGAATCTAGAATTTGTTGGGTGGTCAATCCTCTCTCTCTATTATCAATTGAAGTTCTTTTTGACATTTGACCCCTCGACCCAGCCACTACTTGTAGCTTTTAATCAGCAAAATACGTCAGCAGTGTGGGCCAAATCTGGGTCCTTCAAGTCCCAGGTGTTTTTTATGGGCAACTTGTAGACATGATTAATATACATCATTAATATGATTCATATTAATATGATGTATTAATGAGGTGTTGGATGCAACTTCTATCATGTACATGATTATTGTAGATATAACATTGTAGTTCATTGTGCAACTTGTGCAACACCTCTATAAAACTCTGAGGGATGCATTTTGGAGCCATGGCACTGCCAAGGTGTGGATGCCCAAAGAAGAGAAAGGTGCCGGCTTGGAGAGGGGGTTGGCTGGCCAAATGGCTGGAAGTCTTCGTTGCTGGGATCAGCACCCGGTGTTCCTCCAGACTTATAGCGTTTCCAAAAAATGCATCGTTTGATCAGTTGACCTCAAGTCGGAGGTTACCTCAATGCGGTATGTTTGAAAGCCTAGAACTGTTCCTTGGGTCAGGGTCTATTTGTACATGTGTATGTGTACAGATTTGGGGTGACATGGTGGTTCCCAAATTCATGGCATTGCAGCTATGGGCTATGGTGAAGGCGTGAATTGTTTTTATTTCTCAACCGTCCCACCCAATTTTCAGCTCATTTGAGGCTCTGAAGTCCAACGTTGAGTTTGTGTTCCCTTACTTCTACAGGGTTTATGTAGTTTCACACAAATTTATGCTTATGTATGCTTATGCGAGTTGTGCGTCATAAATTGTACCCACTATCTATCTGAAAATATGGCTAGACCATGCTAGACCTTTTCTTGGAGAGCTGCCACGCTCGACAGGGAATGGCCAAGGAAATGGCCAAGGAAATAATGGTGGCAGGAAGGGCAAAGCAAAAGGACGTAATACCACTGAACAGTGGAGGACCGGGCGACCGGGCGGCTGTGAAGTTCAGGGAAACCATGGGAAACGGCTGAAAAAATTGAACCGCCAATTCTTTACACATGGCAAATTGCCCCTGAATATCTTGAATATAGTTTGTGTTTCCAAATAAAACAATAAACTAGCCGTGAAATCCCGTGAATAATAGGTTTTCCTGAGACCAGATTTGATATGTTGTTTTATAGATGGATGTTTGTCTTTCTGTTTTTTCTTTACTCAGATTCGACTTCTGGATCAGTTTCAACATTACCACGAATCCAAAACCCTTGGCACTATCTCCTTTCTGTAAGTTTGTGTCAATCAAAACACTGTCAAAATAACCCCCAAATCATGCAAGGCTACTCCTCACGAAGGCTCCAGGTGCTCAGCAATCGGTGAATCGAAACTTTCGCAGCGATGGCTGCAGCGATGGCTGATGGATGTACTGAGTAAGGGCTTTCAGAAGACCCAGTACACATCAGTACGCAAGAAAACTTTTTGAGCGGCTCAGGTACTTTCACTGTATGCCACCTTTCCAATCCTTTCCAATCCTTTCCAATCCTTTCCAATCCTTTCCAATCATTCATCCTCAAAAAATATTGATTCTTTTCACAGCTGGCTCGTGTGACAGGGTGAAGCAGGAGGCGCAGGAGGAAGTGAGCACCACCAGGCCACGTGAGGAGGACCATCTTCAGTTTCCATGTTAGTAAATGTCAGTATACGTCAGTAACTGCTAGTACGTACCGCAAAAATGTTAATATCAGTATGAATCCGTGTGAATCAAGGGGGAGATGTTAGCAAGAGATTGCGAATGGGAGATGATAGCAGTTTCAACAAAGCCAAAGATCCAGCCAAAATACCTGGGATAGGTTTTCTACGCAACATATTTGCTTGTCCCAAGGTTGCGAGATCTAGCCGGAAGCAGAACCCAAATTGAGCTTCATATTGTCAAAGATGCATGCCACCAGGGTCCTTTTTAAAGATACTGATGCCATCCTGTGAGAGGTCGGTTCCGGCTGAGAGCGCCCAATAGTTGTTTTCTTTTAGTCCAATAGATCGGAAGCCCAATGTTAGCACATCACCTTTCGATTCCATCAATGTTCTGGGGTCCCTGGCCAGGTTCAGGCCGCTTAGATCCCCCCAGAGCTGGGTCAGACTTTGAAAGCGGTAGAGGAATTACATAAATGGATATGAATGGTAGCAATGTGTAGCAATGATCACGCAAGCCCTGGTTTTTTGCTGAGCCATCAAAATTTACGTGCAATTTGTTTGGGTGCAGAAACAAGCATGAGATGTTTTGCCCGATGTGCCGAGAAATTTGCAGGACTAGATCCGACCCAATACAGGTATGGTTGTGCATACATCATTGCATTCGTTGGCAAATACTGTCCTCATCGCTGTTGCTTGTGTACCACTTCTCCTGTTTGTTGCATCTCTCCATCTGCATCTTTGCGTTCCTGGCTAGATTTTATGACCTTGGGATAGGCAGGAATCGTTGTGCAGAAAATTTGGCCGAGTATATTGGTGGCGTGCATGGCCTTTATTCAATAAATTCAATCATATGTGATGAATAAATATGAATAATATTGAATAATGAATAATGTTTAAAAAATGAATATGACATTTTTGGGTGCCCAGAGTCCCAGCAATTTCCTGACAGGGCAATTGTCCCATTTCCATTTTCGCCAATGCCCAGCTTCGCCATCCGACCACTGTCATTGCAGGCTGATGAACCAGCGCGGAAAAAAAAATTACAGGTCCCTCGGAGCGTGCCAAAAGAGGTTCACTGTACACCATTTTTTGGACACATGTGTGATCCATGTGGAAAATGAAGATGGGTCAGGAGTTTGATGTTTTTTGCATATTTTTGCATATCCAGATATCTACTTGTGGCATGTTGTAGCTATTCCGACTACAGGTGATGTAACACGTACTTGTATGCAGATGTATTGTATCAGAGATGTGCACACATATAAACATCTAGTTCAATCCAGAAGCCCCCTTGAAAACATATCACGTCAGCATAGGATGGTACAGCGTTTGCACAAGACTATATACGTTGCGAGTACCTGCACATTTGCACTCCCAGCTATGATATTGCGAAGATATTTGCAGTAGTACTTATTTGTACAAACAATGTGTATATATATAATACATATTGGATATATTTATATAGTATTACATATATAATCTTATGTACATATATGGTGTACTGTATAATGTATATATATATATGTATACATATTATTGATGTGCATACAGAAGCGCCCTGAAACACAGACACGCACACACACGCACAGACACTCTTCGGGTAATAGGATGTTTCCCAACCGCTCTGTTCCGAGGAACACTGGGTTCCACTATGGCCGGGCATCCCAGAGACTGACTATTTGCTCCCAAAGTCGAAGCAGTTTGAAAAAAAGGACATACGACAACTGCGTGACTCTTCCTGAGCAGTGAAATCCTAGTATGTATATATATATATATATACTGATTGTGATGTATAAATACAATTATGATTAGATGGTACCTTCCCCAAAGAACTACCACATGGTTTTCAGTGATTTGCAACTTGCGCAGCACGTTCCCAAGGAGGCTACTGAGCGGATTGTTGAAATAGTTGAATAGTGAATACCTGAGAAACTTGACCCACACCGTATGGGTCAAAATTCTCAGGATGTCATATGCAAGACGAATTCGGGAGGAGGTGGTGGAACACCGAACTCAAAGCTCGGTGTTGATTTGAAGCACCCGGTGAAATAACCACATTTACACAAAGTGACTCAACCGAAAAGTACCAATTTACTGCCATTTACTGCTGGCTGTGTCGCTATGCCCATCCTCCCATTGCACATAATTCGTGAGACGCATTCAGCTCTGCTGTCCGGCCCATCTGCGCACCAAATCCTGCAGGTGTTGGACAGGCGTCTCCGTGGGCGCAAATGCCGACGTCCGGAGATTGGTTCAAACCTTGTTTTTTTTGGGGGGTAGCGAATCCGGCGCAAAGACGCATGTGCCAGCACCAATTCAATATCAATTCGCTATAAATAGACACTGAATCACCATGAAAGACTGCGAACAGATTTAAAATGTTGAAAACGAGTAGATTCTGGCCGGATCTTTCTTGTTGGTGGGTTCAGCTTTTGTTTGTTTGGTCCACTATTGTTTCAGCAGTTTTTGACGATCATGTCAATTTATATTTCAATTCTTCGTGGCAGTTGGAACCGCCAACCCGGTCAGAGTCTAGTCGTGAGCTCTAATTATTCGCTACCTCCTAGTTCTGTTCCTGAACTGTCAGTTCCAGTGTCCTGGCTCCTTTGAAACGGTCCACAGGCACGAAGAAAAATGAATGACCGAGCCAGACACATGAAAAAGAGCGGCGAGGGATAAGAGTCAAGGCCTGGGTGCGGTAACTCGTGGAGCTATGTGGAGCTTACGAATGGATATTCACGAAAGGTAGCCTAGGCTACCTGAGTTCCATGTACTTTAGTACTAGTTTAGTACTGGGAGAGGTGGTTGGCCCTTTCCTGGAAATTGACGGCTGGAAGTAAGGAATCTCCACATAAGGGGGGGGGGGCCTTAACCATTCGAATCTTGCCTGGTCCGGATTGGAAAAACTCCCGATGTTTTTGATGCTATGCATTTTGTTTACGGTTGGCCTCATGGAATTTCCATGGTTTTTTGGTCAGTTTGTTTCAGAGTACGGCCTGGGTCTCCTTTTCAATCTTCGATTGCGTTGACAAAACTCATCCCGTGGGCAGCGTTGTTTTGCGTAGGAGCTCCATTGCTCCAACTGGAAAATACAAACTTATTCAAGTATAATTATGGCAATGTAAACAAGTGCTACATGCCTATGCAAAGAGTGCAGTAGCACAATTACCTATATACAACATCTCTTTCAAACTAGTGCAGCATTTGCTTGAAAAAATGTTATATTACTGCAAACTGTGTAAAATCAGTGTCAATCAAGGAAAGCCTTCCTTTGAAGATGCACACACTGTATGTATATATATATATATATGTGTATGTACATCTACTTTTAAAAGTGAATAGTTTCTTGGCAAATCTGTGTAGCATCCCTCCAAGAAAGTGTAACATGAGTCTACAGCAGATTCCATCGATGATGCAATATAATAATGCTTGAGAAGATGGTCGTATTACTTCAGCAAAGTGTGCTACCAATTTATGCAACATTTTTCCAAAAGTATAGCATAAAACTAAGGTCATTATCACATGGCCGAACATTTCAAAATTGGAACACACAGTCTTGATCCTCAGACCCAGTATGTTCATAGCTGCAGTGGTTAAACGATTGGTTCCTGCGAGCTTGAACGCATGAAGACACCGAACGGCCAGAAAAAGGTGCAAATGGCTGAAAGTGACCAAAACCAAAAAAGCATTGGAAAAACCTTGGAAAACCAAAAAAAACAAAAAAGCCTTGGAAAAACAAAAAAAAACAAAGATCCAGCAACTATGACCCCCCAACCTTTCTCTGGAATCCTTGGTTTTTTTGTTTTTTTTGTTGTTTTTTTTTGTTTGTTTTTTTTTGTTTTTTTCGGTTTTCAGTTATGGAATTTAATTTTGTGTCGGGAATTTTGCTCTTGGGGTTTGCCTGTGGGAGATGCAATGTTGAAGTGAATGTTGAAGTGACAAGTGCAGCCATATTTTTTTTTCTGGATGGGTAGATTCATGGAGAAAAGTGGCAAAATGAGACTGCCCAAAACGTGGGCGCTCACAACGCTGCTTTCAGGAGATTTTCCAGCTGGATTTTGACAGGGCATTCAGGGCGCATCGCAACGAATAAAAAAAACGCCAGCCACGGCTCAAAGTTGTGACGTTGGGCCACATCCTGGCTCCAAGGCCCGACCGGGCGTATCGCAACGGTGGGGAGATATCTTTGAAGCAAACCGTGATGGAGATGATATGCAGGATTAATATATAATATTATAGATATATATATAATATTTAATTATATATATATGTATATTTATTTATTTATTTATTTAAATACATGTATCTTGCGTATGTGATATAATGGGAATACACAGCCAGTACTATGATATGAGTTTATTTGCAAACAGTATACCCAAAAAACAAGAGAGTGGCAGCCTTGGGTATCCACCATTTCTCCAAATCTAAATTTCAGCCCCCCGATCTCCAGTAGATTCAACAGGTCAACATTTGTGAATAGATCTTGCTCTCCATGTTTGGTTGTTTCTCCCAGTTGGAATTTACCAAAGCCCCAGGGTGAGGATTGTGAGGGACATGTTTGTAGATCATACTCCAGGACAAGTCGTGCAAGCGCAACTTCGAGCAACCTGCTCCAAATGTGTGAACTTGCATATGGGTCAAACCAGTGTTGTATTTTTTGGAATGGTCTGCACAAAGACTTCAAACCATGGTTAGTATAGAGTTCAAGAATATGCTGAAAGTATACGAAAATGACTACTGTGGATAGATTGCCAGCCACGAAAAAATCGTTTGGTTCCCTACATAAATCGATGCTGCTACGCTGAGTTTTCTTGTTTGGTTTGATAAGCCGGGGATAAACGGACTGGTGAATAGTAGGTCATACATCCGTATATACATGCGTACATACGTACGTACATATGCACGCACGTAGATACATATATAATCATATATATACATATATATATATATAGATACATACATATACATATACATATACATATACATATACATCATATAATAATATATTATCATACATATACATATATATACATACATATACATATATATATATCTGCATGTGTGTAAATGATCACACCAATTCAGTGTTTGTCCCTGTGATCATGTTGCAAATGCAGGCGCATGAAGAGGAGGCACTGTGGGTAGTTGCCTGCCCACTGGTGTTGGATGGATCAACATTTGAATATGCTTAGAGGCACATGCGTTTTCAATCTACAACGATAACATTGTAACAATTTGAATGTTCTCCCCTGTACCAAGCTATGGTTTCGTTGCCACATGGTTGTCTCACCAAAATTTCTGCATCAAGAGGGAGATCGCATTGTAACATGCCTCTCAGAGTAACCACTCCATTGTCCGACACTATGTCCATGCCTCTTGGAAGAAACCCGACATTTCCAAATGGGATCACTCGGCGCCCGGAAAGTAGTTACCACTTCACAACGGACAACCAAGGATTCAGCAAAATCCTATTTGATATGGGTCCAGTCAGTATATATAATAGAGTATAATCTAGTATAATAACATATAATAATTATAACTCGTACATAATATATACACGACAGGCACCGGCAGCGATCGAGAAGGCACCGCGTTGGGCACATTTTTTGACCTGCTGTTTTTCTGTAACGTTCATGAAGAAACGGCAGAACATTTGGTGGGTCAAAACCTCAATTACTTTGCAAGGAACCAGCTATCTTAGGGTAGTTTATGTAGTTTCATGTGAAAAGATGTGAAACGCATGATTTGGATAGATGTGATATGACTCGTATGTGATATACATCCATATAATGCTACAAATGAATTCATCACTGTTCATGCTTAGTACCATTGGAAGCAACGCAGGGCATTTTTGTCCATGGCATTCACATCTCTGTAATTGGCCCCTGCTGGATCAAGATATCCTGCACGAAATGATGTGGTGATATTATCTCTAGACTCTACCCACTTCATCCAATATGACAGGTCTGTTGATAATTAATCATAATTATACATCATATATTTTCTGATACTGTAATCGATCATACTGTGGATGGAAGAAATCCTGCACCACCTTGGATGGTTGAAACCGTATGAATAACATCTATCAACTGGTGCACAAATTTCTTCCATCCACCATATGTGGAGTTTTCTCTGTTCATTATGACAGTATATAGACCGTCTACAAAATTTGAGATCATCTGCGTATCTCCTCATGTTGGGTTCCGAGACAGTGGCAAAGATGGACGCCTCTGCATTGTATAGCAACAGTAGATGAACACTACCAAAGTAGTAAAATATAAAGAGTCTAGATGAAGCACCTTCACGAGATGAACACAAAATCAAGAAACTCCGAAAAATACACAGTCAAACAGTCAAATGGTATTTTTGGGATGAATTTCCTAACATAGACATTCAAGTGGTGGATGAAAAAAGACATCCAAATGTATCCACAGCTTCCTTGCACGCTGCTGATGACTCAATGTTTATTGTGTTCGACCAGGAAGTGAAGCCGCCGAGCCCGCAGAAGAAGCCTCAGGAGAAGCCTCAGGAGAAGGTCGATGCTTTCTTCATGTGAGCTGATGAATCATGAACCATTGTGAATCCGGGATTAAGGTGCGCAATCTGTTGAAGTATATACTATTGTAATTTCATTCATCTCATGTTGGTGTTTGGGAATAGCAGATCTTGGCTGATGGTTGGGGCTACTGTATTTGATGTGAATATCCACTCCTGTCAAGTGAAGGTGGCGTAGCAGCACGCATAAAATAGTTCCATAGAGATATATAAATAGAAGTTGTGTTTGTTTTTTTCCTGAAGCAAAGAATGTTCGGTGCGTAGCTGCACTGGAAGCAGGTCTTGTTGACACCGCAGCATTCCTTCTGGAACTATGGTTGATCTGACGCATGTCACAAGTACGTTCAAAACAGGCCATGCCAAAAATCCCCGTTATTCCATGGTCAACGTCAATAATCTATCATTGGTGTTAAACAAGAACTGTCTTTGGGCCTCAGTTTTTTATGTCTTTGGAAAAAAGTTGATCTATATTATGTCAAATCTAGGTTGTCATCCGTATGATGCATTGCGATTTGGTAATGTTGCTGCGGCATGATAGACGGACGGTTAGATACCAGTCTTGGGTATCTCTCACCATTTCCGCTCATCATTCACCTATCTTTTACACATCATGATTAGTCCAGGATGTGTTTCTATTTTATTAGATGGGTGGCAACCATCATCTCCAGATGGTAGGTTTATTCTTGGGTTACCATATTCATTGTTTTGTTGAACACTGAGAGGTCCACTTGGCTTGCGTGCAGGCCCAATGGCAGCCAAAGCTGAAGCAAGGTGGCAACAAAGGTGCCGGCATCATGGGACCGCCTGGGTGGCATCAGAGAGTTTCCTACTGCTTTGAAACACTTTCTCAATATCGGTTGAATCGATTGCGTCAGGCGGCAAAGGCGTCAACCAGGTTTTGGCACTCAGCCGGACTTGTCGTGTGAGCCCCATGAAATCAACTGTTGTGGCCTCCTCAACTCAAGCCCCTGCCTCGAAGAGGATACTTGTACTATCTTGTACTTGTATGGTGATGACCAAAACATTAAAGTCTGGGTTTGTGAAAGCTGGTTCGGGTTTGTTCGGGTATACCTAGGTATACCTCATCAGTTTCAGGTTCATTCTTTGTCATGAGTGTGTTTTCTCCAATGTCCAAACAAACATTTGGTTTGGTGCTTAAGCGTGATAAAGCGTGACATACCTAGAGGTGTTGTCCAAATATCTGGGGTCAAACATATCAGAAGATCAGAAGGCCGTATTCCTCATGCTATGCCCAACACGTGGCACAGTTTGTGCACGTTTTGATGGAACACAGAACCCATAAACCAGATCGAATCGTGTCGGGAAT
This sequence comes from Cladocopium goreaui, assembly GCA_947184155.2. Lineage (NCBI taxonomy): Eukaryota > Dinophyceae > Suessiales > Symbiodiniaceae > Cladocopium > Cladocopium goreaui. The sequence goes on from CAMXCT020000173.1 coordinate 264,940, forward strand.
AAACGGGTACACCACACCAGTAAGACCTGTGATGAGCGAATCATTGAAAACCTACTGGGATGATCACAGGAAGTTTAGAGAAGCAACGTGAAAACATCTGACCCACTCCTCACTACTCACCTTTTTTACGAATCAACTCACTGTCTCACCGGCTCATTATCTTAACATCAGACTTTCAAATCAACTCACCATCTCACTCCAACAATAAATTCAAAGTCCCACCATCTCAACATAGAATCAACTCATTGCTACCTCACCCTCCCAGTTTGTAATCCACAGTCTTCACGACCTAGACCGCCTAGAATCTAGAATTTGTTGGGTGGTCAATCCTCTCTCTATTATCAATTGAAGTTCTTTTTGACATTTTGACCCCTCGACCCAGCCACTACTTGTAGCTTTTAATCAGCAAAATACGTCAGCAGTGTGGGCCAAATCTGGGTCCTTCAACGTGGGAGGGTTGCCCCGGTGACGAGCCGGAAAGTCCCAGGTGTTGGATGGGCAACTGATAGACATCATTGATATACATCATATCATATATGATGTATATGAGGTGTTGGATGCAACTTCTATCATGTACCCTCTGGTGAACTAACATAGCAATTGAAAATGATCATTTATAGTGGATTGTCCCATTAAAAATGGTGATGTTCCATTGCTATGTTAGTTCACCAGAGGGTACATGATTATTGTAGATATAACATTGTAGATACTATTGTAGATATAACTAATTGTAGTTCATTGTGCAACCCCTCAAAAACTCTGAGGGATGCATTTTGGAGCCATGGCACTGCCAAGGTGTGGATGCCCAAAGAAGAGAAAGGTGCCGGCTTGGAGAGGGGGTTGGCTGGCTTTGGCTGGAAGTCTTCGTTGATGGGATCAGCACCCGTCAGAACAATGGAAGTTGGCTATCCACTGGCACGATCTGGCAGGGTGGGAATTCCAGATTTGTATGCTGTTCCTCCAGACTTATAGCGTTTCCAAAAAATGCATCGTTTGATCAGTTGACCTCAAGTCGGAGGTTACCTCAATACGGTATGTTTGAAAGCCTAGAACTGTTCCTTGGGTCAGGGTCTATTTGTACATGTGTATGTGTACAGATTTGGGGTGACATGGTGGTTCCCAAATTCATGGCATTGCAGCTATGGGCTATGGTGAAGGCGTGAATTGTTTTTATTTCTCAACCGTCCCACCCAATTTTCAGCTCATTTGAGGCTCTGAAGTCCAACGTTGAGTTTGTGTTCCCTTACTTCTACAGGGTTTATGTAGTTTCACACAAATTTATGCTTATGTATGCTTATGTGAGTTATGCGTCAAAAATTGTACCCACTATCTATCTGAAAATATGGCTAGACCATGCTAGACCTTTTCTTGGAGAGCTGCCAGACTCGACAGGGAATGGCCAAGGAAATGGCCAACCAAATTCGAGGAAGGGCAAGGGTCCCTTGCCCTTCCTCGAATTTGGTTGGCCATTGAAAGGAATACCACCGAACAGTGGAGGACCGGGCGACCGGGCGGCTGTGAAGTTCAGGGAAACCATGGGAAACGGCTGAAAAAATTGAACCGCCAATTCTTTACACATGGCAAATTGCCCCTGAATATCTTGAATATAGTTTGTGTTTCCAAATAAACAATAAACTAGCCGTGAAATCCCGTGAAAAATAGGTTTTCCTGAGACCAGATTTGATATGTTGTTTTATAGATGGATGTTTATCTTTCTATTTTTCTTTACTCAGATTTGACTTCTGGATCAGTTTCAACATTACCACGAATCCAAAACCCTTGGGATTATCTCCTTTCTGTAAGTTTGTCAGTGTTAATCAAAACACTGTCAAAATAACCCCCAAATCATTCAAGGCTACTCCTCACGAAGGCTCCAGGTGCTCAGCAATCGGTGAATCGAAACCTTTGGACCCATTCGATGGTACGAAATTTTCGCAGCGATGGCTGCAGGAGTACTGGGATGTACTGAGTAAGGGCTTTCAGAAGACCCAGTACACATCAGTTCACAAGAAAACTTTTTGAGCGGCTCAGGTACTTTCACTGTATGCCACCTTTCCAATCCTTTCCAATTCTTTCCAATCCTTTCCAATCCTTTCCAATCCTTTCCAATCCTTTCCAATCCTTTCCAATCATTCATCCTCAAAAAATATTGATTCTTTTCACAGCTGGCTCGACAGGGTGAAGCAGGAGGCGCAGGAGGAAGTGAGCACCACCAGGCCACGTGAGGAGGACCATCTTCAGTTTCCATGTTAGTAAATGTCAGTATACGTCAGTAACTGTTAGTACGTACCGCAAAAATGTTAATATCAGTATGAATCCCTGTCAAGGGGGAGATGTTAGCAAGAGATTGCGAATGGGAGATGATAGCAGTTTCAACAAAGCCAAAGATCCAGCCAAAATACCTGGGATAGGTTTTCTACGCAACATATTTGCTTGTCCCAAGGTTGTGAGATCTAGCCGGAAGCAGAACCCAAATTGAGCTTCATATTGTCAAAGATGCATGCCACCAGGGTCCTTTTTAAAGATACTGATGCCATCCTGTGAGAGGTCGGTTCCGGCTGAGAGCGCCCAATAGTTGTTTTCTTTTAGTCCAATAGATCGGAAGCCCAATGTTAGCACATCACCTTTCGATTCCATCAATGTTCTGGGGTCCCTGGCCAGGTTCAGGCCGCTTAGATCCCCCCAGAACGGCTGGGTCAGACTTTGAAAGCGGTAGAGGAATTACATAAATGGATATGAATGGTAGCAATGTGTAGCAATGATCACGCAAGCCCTGGTTTTTTGCTGAGCCATCAAAATTTACGTGCAATTTGTTTGGGTGCAGAAACAAGAGGTATGGTTGTGCATACATCATTGCATTCGTTGGCAAATACCGTCCTCATCGCTGTTGCTTGTGTACCACTTCTCCTGTTTGTTGCATCTCTCCATCTGCATCTTTGCGTTCCTGGCTAGATTTTACGACCTTGGGATAGGCAGGAATCGTTGTGCAGAAAATTTGGCCGAGTATATTGGTGGCGTGCATGGCCTTTATTCAATAAATTCAATCATATGTGATGAATAAATATGAATGATATTGAATAATGAATAAATAATGTTTAAAAAATGAACATGACATTTTTGGGTGCCCAGAGTCCCAGCAATTTCCTGACAGGGCGATTGTCCCATTCGCCAATGCCCAGCTTAGCCATCCGACCGTCGCAGGCAGATCAATCAGAGGGGCAAAAAGAACCAGAGGTCCCTCGGAGCGTGCCAAAAGAGGTTCACCGTACACCATTTTTTGGACACATGTGTGATCCATGTGGAATATGAAGATGGGTCAGGAGTTTGATGATTTTTGCATATTTTTGCATATCCAGATATCTACTTGTGGCATGTTGTAGCTATTCCGACTACAGTTGATGTAACACGTACTTGTATGCAGATGTATTGCATCAGAGATGTGCACACATAGAAACATCTAGTTCAAATATGTAGATGTGACCAAAGGGTGATTAGCCACCGAAGAGGTCTGAGCAGAAGCCCCCTTGAAAACATATCACGTCAGCATAGGATGGTACTCGTACAGCGTTTGTACAAGACTATATACGTTGCGAGCACCTGCACATTTACACTCCCAGCTATGATATTGCGATGATATTTGCAGTAGTACTTATTTGTACAAACAATGTATGTATATATATATACGATTATATACGTATAGATAAATAATACATATTGGATATAGTTATACAGTATTACATATATAATCTTATGTACATATATGGTGTACTGTAATATATATATATATATACGTATACATATTATTGATGTGCATACAGAAGCGCCCTGAAACACAGACACGCACACACACGCACAGACACTCTTCGGGTAATAGGATGTTTCCCAACCGCTCTGTTCCGAGGAACACTGGGTACCACTATGGCCGGGCATCCCAGAGACTGACTATTTGCTCCCAAAGTCGAAGCAGTTTGAAAAAAAACGACATACGACAACTGCGTGACTCTTCCCGAGCAGTGAAATCTGAGTGTGTATATATATATATGATTATATGTATACTGATTATGATGTATAAATACAATTATGATTAGATGGTACCTTCCCCAAAGAACTACCACATGGTTTTCAGTGATTTGCAACTTGCGCAGCACGTTCCCACGGAGGCTACTGAGCTGCTGCCTGCTGGCTTAGAAAATCCTCAGGTTGAATGGTTTTGACCCACACCGTATGGGTCAAAATTATCAGGGCATATGCAAGACGAATTCGGGAGGAGGTGGTGGAACACCGAATTCAAAGCTCGGTGTTGATTTGAAGCACCCGGTGAAATAACCACACTTACACAAAGTAAGTGACTCAACCGAAAAGTACCAATTTACTACTATTTACTGCTGGCTGTGTCGCTATGCCCATCCTCCCATTGCACATAATTCGTGAGACGCATTCAGCTCTGCTGTCCGGCCCATCTGCGCACCAAATCCTGCAGGTGTTGGACAGGCGTCTCCGTGGGCGCATATGCCGACGTCCAGAGATTGGTTCAAACCTTGTTTTTTTGGGGGGGTAGCGAATCCGGCGCAAAGACGCATGTGCCAGCACCAATTCATATCAATTCACTAGAAATAGACACTGAAAAAACAATGAAAGACTGCGAACAGATTAAAAATGTTGAAAACGAGTAGATTCTGGCCGGATCTTTCTTGTTGGTGGTTTCAGCTTTTGTTTGTTTGGTCCACTATTGTTTCAGCAGTTTTTGACGATCATGTCAATTTATATTTCAATTCTTCGTGGCAGTTGGAACCGCCAACCCGGTCAGAGTCTAGTCGTGAGCTCTAATTATTCGCTACCTCCTAGTTCTGTTCCTGAACTGTCAGTTCCAGTGTCCTGGCTCCTTTGAAACGGTCCACAGGCACGAAGAAAAATGAATGACCGAGCCAGACACATGAAAAAGAGCGGCGAGGGATAAGAGTCAAGGCCTGGGTGCGGTAACTCGTGGAGCTATGTGGAGCTTACAAATGGATATTCACGAAAGGTACAAGTAGCCTAGGCTACCTGAGTTCCATGTACTTTAGTACTAGTTTAGTACTGGGGGAGGTGGTTGGCCCTTTCCTGGAAATTGACGGCTGGAAGTAAGGAATCTCCACATAAGGGCTGCCTGGTCCGGATTGGAAAAGTTCCCGATGTTTTTGATGCTATGCATTTTGTTTACGGTTGGCCTCATGGAATTTCCATGGTTTTTTGGTCAGTTTGTTTCAGAGTACGGCCTGGGTCTCCTTTTCAATCTTCGATTGCGTTGACAAAACTCATCCCGTGGGCAGCGTTGTTTTGCGTAGGAGCTCCATTGCTCCAACTTGAAAATGCAAACTTATTCAAGTGCTACATGCCTATGCAAAGAGTGCAGTAGCACAATTACCTATTTAAGGGCTGACGCCCCTCGTCGGCTCCGCCGGATTTCTCGACCCTCCATTTCATCGCAGTGCGGGCTTGAAAGCTTTTGGATGGGGACCTGCTTCAGAAATATATTCCTTATGTTTTTTGAAACAAGTTCATGGAATAGGAACTTTGTTGGAAATAGACGGCTTTTTTGGGGAGCAAGTGAGTTCCCGAAAGCTCCTGCCAAGGGTTTTTCCCGAAGAACTGCTGCCAATTTCAACTTGTTACTTCGTGTAAAGGCGCCTCTGTGCAAAGACTTCTCTGTGTAAAAGTTTTTGTGTGTAAAAGTTTCTGTGTGTAAAAACCACTTTGTGTAAAGACTTCTTTGTGTAAAAGCTTCTGTGTGTGAAAGCTTCTCTGTGTGAAACGTCTGTGTAAAGATTTCGCTGTGTGTAAAAGCTTTCGTGTGTAAAAACTTTCTGTGTAAAGTGTAAAGGCTTCTCTGTGTAAAAGCTTCTGTGTGTAAACGCGTCTGTGTGTGAAAGCTATAAATCTGTGTAAAGACTTCTTTGTGTAACAGCTTGTGTGTGTAAAGGCTCCTAGACGTTTGTGTGCTAAGCCCCTTAGAGTAAAGACTTCTCTGTGTAAAACCTTCTGTGTGTAAAAAGCTCCTTTGTGTAAAGACTTCTCTGTGTAAAAGCCACTGTGTGTGTGTAAATGCTTTTGTGTCTAAAAGCTCCTCTGTGTAAAGGCTTCTCTGTGTAAAAGCTTCTGTGTGCAAACGCGTCTGTGTGTAAAAGCTCTCTCTGTCAGGCCTTCTTCGTGCAAAAAGTTCTGTGTGAAAAAGCTCCAAGACGTTTGTGTGCAAAAGCTCCTTGGAGTAAAGACTTCTCTGTGTAAAACCTTCTGTGTGTAAAAAGCTCCTTTGTGTAAGGACTTCTCTGTGTAAAAGCCCCTGTGTGTGTAAAGGCTTGCTGTGTGTAAATGCTTTTGTGTGTAAAAGCTCCTCTGTGTGAAGGCTTCTCTGTGTAAAAGCTTCTGTGTGCAAACGCGTCTGTGTGTAAAAAGCCCCCTGTGTAAAGACTTCTTTGTGTAACAGCTTCTGTGTGTAAAGGCTCCTAGACGTTTGTGTGCAAAAGCTCCTTAGAGTAAAGACTTCTCTGTGTAAAACCTTCTGTGTGTAAAAAGCTCCTTTGTGTAAAGACTTCTCTGTGTAAAAGCCCCTGTGTGTGTAAAAGTTTGCTGTGTGCAAATGCTTGTGTGTGTAAAAGCGCCTCTGTGTAAAGGCTTCTCTGTGTAAAAGCTTCTATGTGCAAACGCGTCTGTGTGTAAAAACTCTCTCTGTCAGGCCTTCTTCGTGTAAAAAGTTCTGTGTGAAAAAGCTCCTAGACGTTTGTGTGCAAAAGCTCCTTGGAGTAAAGACTTCTCTGTGTAAAACCTTCTGTGTGTAAAAAGCTCCTTTGTGTAAGGACTTCTCTGTGTAAAAGCCCCTGTGTGTGTAAAGGCTTGCTGTGTGTAAATGCTTTTGTGTGTAAAAGCTCCTCTGTGTGAAGGCTTCTCTGTGTAAAAGCTTCTGTGTGCAAACGCGTCTGTGTGTAAAAAGCCCCCTGTGTAAAGACTTCTTTGTGTAACAGCTTCTGTGTGTAAAGGCTCCTAGACGTTTGTGTGCAAAAGCTCCTTAGAGTAAATAAAGACTTCTCTGTGTAAAACCTTCTGTGTGTAAAAAGCTCCTTTTGTGTAAGGACTTCTCTGTGTAAAAGCCCCTGTGTGTGTAAAAGCTTGCTGTGTGTAAATGCTTTTGTGTGTAAAAGCTCCTCTGTGTGAAGGCTTCTCTGTGTAAAAGCTTCTGTGTGCAGACGCGTCTGTGTGTAAAAAGCCCTCTGTGTAAAGACTTCTTTATGTAACAGCTCCTGTGTGTAAAGACGTTTGTGTGCAAAAGCTCCTTAGAGTAAAGACTTCTCTGTGTAAAACCTTCTGTGTGTAAAAAGTTCCTTTGTGTAAAGACTTCTCTGTGTAAAAGCCCCTGTATGTGCAAAAGCTTCTGTGCGACTCCTCCATCCAGCTTTCTTTTGGGTCACGCTGTCGTCCAGTTTCAATCTGCAACATCGTTTCTTGTGGAAGAATGCAAAGAACAGGTGAAAGCATCGCAGGTTAAAAAATTGAACATAAACAGCGCACAAAGTGCTGTAATTTACAGCATTTTGCGCTGTCAGATGGCAAGAACCCGCGTAGATACCGCAGTTTTAGTCCCCGAAAGTGGCTAAAACACTGTTATTTACAAGGTTTCGTTCACGTCACGATCTTCGATTTTTTGAAAAACGCGTAAATACCAGCATTTTTTGCGTTCATCAACGCAAAACATCGGTTCAAAAAGGGAAGAAAAGGCTGTAATTTACAGGGGTTTGGCGCCGCCACGGGAAAAAACTGCGCAAATACCAGCGTTCCGGCGTCCAAAAGTGGCCAAAACACCGCTATTTACAGTGTTTCGTGCCTTCCACGTTTTCTTGAAATTGTAAAAACCGTGTAAATACCAGCATTTTTTGCGATCAACATGCCAAAAATGCTGTAATTTATAGTGTTTTTTTGCTTGGCTTTCAAAAACACTGGTATTTGCAGTGTTTTGTGCATCTCGGGTCCAAAAAGTATTGGTATTTACAGCATTTTCTCCGTTTTTGCATGGCTCCCGCAAAAGACGTTAAAAGACTTTCGAAAAGCGAAAAATCGTCCGAAAAATGTGTCAAAACGGCGCTTTTTTCCGATTTTAGGTACCCTCAAAACGGGGGGGGGTGCCTTTTGCTCTTGGAGACGCTTATGAGTGACCCGGATTCCGGCCAAAAAGCTCTCCCCCACCCTCCTGAAGGATTTTTCGTGTTTTTGGGGGCCCGGCGTCGGAGGGTCGGCGGTTTGGGGCGCGCCTCACCATAGAGCTCTAGTCGCTCTGGGACGCTCGTAGGGCAAGCCACTCGTGTGGAGCCGGCGGAGCCGAATTTAAGCGCTTACGCGCGACAGCCGGCCAGGGGCCCAACTATGTAGGCCCATTGTGTGGCTATGTTGGCCTATGCTGGCGTATGTTGGCCTATCTTGCGGGCAATGTGGGCCCATCTTGTGGCTATGTTGGCCTATGTTGGCCTCATGTTGACCATTGTTGACCCATGTTGAGCCAAAAGATCCGAAAAATGGGAACAGAAAAAAAAACACTGTAAAACGCAGGATATTTTGATGGTCGGCGGCCTATCTTGGGGCTATGTGGGCCCATCTTGGGGCTATGTTGGCCTATCTTGAGGGCAATGTGGGCCCATCTTGGGGCTATGTTGGCCCATCTTAGAGCTATGTTGGCCCATCTTGGGGGCTATGTTGGCCCATCTTGGGGCTATGTTGGCCCATCTTGAGGCCTATGTTGGCCCATCTTGAGGCCTATGTTGGCCCATGTTGACCCATCTTAAACCACAAGATCCGAAAAATGGGAAAAAAGGGGAAGAGCACAAAACACCGTAAAACGCGGGAGTTTTTGGCCCTACCGGGTGGTCGGCGGCTGGGGCGGCGGCCCCTCTCTCCTACGGAGAGGAGAGAACTGCCGTACGGCAATGCCACGGCCAGGGGGCCCCTGGCCGGATTAAGGGGCTACGCCCCCTGCCGCCGACCCCTGGGAGAGAGTGAGTTTGGAACCCTTCGTGTGCCTGCAGTGAACATCTTCCACAGTGATGGCGGCCGATGCTCAGTCAAAGTCGCACTTAGATCGTTGATGGCCCAAGCTTGCAGGAGTAGACGTCGCCAGCATGGCCTCCAGACATTCATGGAATTTGAACGGAATCAGAAGATCAGCAATTCGAAAGATGAACATTCAAAGAGCACAGGGCAATCGAAATCATAGAAACTCTCAATGCATTTGTACACTAGACACAAGCACCATATCAAAGAAACCATCTGATCATCCTACTTGTAGAGTCATCCCCAGTGTCATTACCCTAGGTAGCACATCGATAGGGTCGTTACATCATGGTGTAATTATACATCTTCAAACATCATGGTAGCGACACGACAAGGAATGCGGTGGGCTGTAGGGCGTCTTGCCGCTGTGCGTGGGCATGCCTGTTCGGGCCACAGACCACCTAGACCGCAAGCGTGGAATCCTGAAAGGCACAAAGGGCTATGTAGTCGGTTGGTCTGCGATTGCCGATGCGACACCTGCACCCGAAGGAATGGTGTGCAACAACTTGCCGGCCGTGGTATACGTGAAGTTTGACACCGCCACGTCGTGGCAAATATCCGGTGTCCCGGACGCAAACGTCTACCCAGTTGTGACCTGTAGACGCGTGTGGTACTTGGACCGGCAACGTCGAAGCCCCAAGCTCCGTGTCTCACGCACGCAATTCCCGCTGGCGCCGCAGTTTGCTATCACAGCGCATGTCGCACAAGGCCAAACCATCAAGGAAGGCGTGACGACAGATCTTTGCATAGGGCCAAGGGGAAATCCATTTACCGTCTACGTCGCCATTACCCGCGTGCAAGGCCGTGAGAAGCTCCTGATCTTTCGACCTTTTGACGCCGCTCCATTCCAGAAAGGTATTGGTTTAGGGCGGGACCTGCTGCTCCGACATCTTCGCAGGGAACCGATCAATTGGCAGGACTTGCTGGCCAAATATTGTGAAGAACGCGCGTGTTCAACCTGCGCAGAGCGCAAGCCATCTACAGCTTTCACCTGTGGCCAGTGGAAGCGCGACGACAAAGATCGCGTTTGTCGCGAATGCACAAAGCATTACGCAGATGCCGGGACGCCATGGCAATGCAACATCTGCAAGCTGTGGCATGTCGAGGCCAATTTTCCAGAAAGGCATCGCCAACGGCAATGTAGTTTTTTCCGTGTGTGTTTGACATGCGAAGTCAAGAAACCATGTTTCAAATGTGGGGTTCCCAAGCCAGAGAAAGACTATGGCCCTGCCGCCTGGAAAGCTCGCCATGCTGACCGACGCTGTTGCCGCGACTGCGTCCTGAAGCTGCGGGGGTATTGGTCTTGCGCCGAATGTTTAGAGCGAAAACCACACGCAGAGTTTACTGCTTGGAAAGAAAACTGTGATTACCGTCAAAATGGCACGCAACTTTGTAACACGTGCATCAGCTTAGCCTTGGTGTGTCAAATTGCCCGTCGGGCGAACCAACGGGTGACACCGCTGCGGCAACGGGTTCAGCGCCAACGCCACCAAGCCATATTGGAGGAAGTCCGCAAAGAGATCCAACAAAAAACTGCCGAACGAACCAGTCATGCGTGGCCGACGGCTACAGGCAGCGCTAGTTCGACAGGGGTACTTGAAGTAGAGATGCAAAGCGCACAGGATGAACGGAACAGCGCCAAGTCCAGCCAGGACGGCCAAGCTGCCGCACGTGTCTACACGTACGCATGTCCTTCGTGCCAGCAATGTGTGCAAAGCAGCGTCTTCACAGGGAAGGTCAACACACGGGGGCACTGTGGCCGTCAGTTTCGCGTGGCTGCAGGACGTGTTTGCACTCGCTATACGCACGCATGTCCCACGTGCAGCACCAAGGTGGAATCCAAGCAACCCCACGGACGCATTCAAGCACAGCATACGAATGCGCGCGGTCGCACATGCAAGACTACCGAGTGGCTGGTGGCCGCACCAAACGAACTAGGTCGTCAAGAAAAGTAGCTGTTGGGCCCCAACAGCGCTTAAACTAGCCTTTGAAGCCTGCAGCTGCCAGCTTTGGCGGCCGCTTCCGAAACGGGAAAACGCCATGGCATGCCGGTCCCAACGGCGCTTCCGAAGCCCCGGTGCCACTGCCTAACGTCGCTTTCTGAGCCTGCAGCTGACTGCTTTGGCGGCCGCTTCCGAAACAGGAAAACACCATGGCATGCCGCTCCCAACGGCGCTTCCGAGGCCCTGGTGCCAGTGCCTAACGTCACTTTCTGAACCGACTAGAAAACTAGCCTTTGAAGCCTGCAGCTGCCAGCTTTGGCGGCCGCTTCCGAAACAGGAAAACACCATGGCATGCCGGTCCCAACGGCGCTTCCGAGGCCCCGGTGCCAGTGCCTAACGTCACTTTCTGAACCGACTAGAAAACTAGCCTTTGAAGCCTGCAGCTGCCAGCTTTGGCGGCCGCTTCCGAAACAGGAAAACACCATGGCATGCCGGTCCCAACGGCGCTTCCGAGGCCCCGGTGCCAGTGCCTAACGTCACTTTCTGAACCGACTAGAAACTAGCTCCAAGCTAGCCCAGAGAGCCAAACGTCACTTTCTGAACCGACTAGAAGTGAAGGACGGATCTTCTTTTTCTTCGTCTTCTTCGTTTTCTTGTTCTTCTTGTGGCTTCTTTCTGAACCGACTAGAAAACTAGCCTTTGAAGCCTGCAGCTGCCAGCTTTGGCGGCCGCTTCCGAAACAGGAAAACACCATGGCATGCCGGTCCCAACGGCGCTTCCGAGGCCCCGGTGCCAGTGCCTAACGTCACTTTCTGAACCGACTAGAAAACTAGCCTTTGAAGCCTGCAGCTGCCAGCTTTGGCGGCCGCTTCCGAAACAGGAAAACACCATGGCATGCCGGTCCCAACGGCGCTTCCGAGGCCCCGGTGCCAGTGCCTAACGTCACTTTCTGAACCGACTCGAAAACTAGCCTTTGAAGCCTGCAGCTGCCAGCTTTCGCGGCCGCTTCCGAAACGGGAAAACGCCATGGCATGCCGGTCCCAACGGCGCTTCCGAGGTCCCGGTGCCAGTGCCTAACGTCGCTTTCCGAGCCTGCTAGAAAACTAGCCTTTGAAGCCTGCAGCTGCCAGCTTTGGCGGCCGCTTCCGAAACAGGAAAACACCATGGCATGCCGGTCCCAACGGCGCTTCCGAGGCCCCGGTGCCAGTGCCTAACGTCACTTTCTGAACCGACTAGAAAACTAGCCTTTGAAGCCTGCAGCTGCCAGCTTTGGCGGCCGCTTCCGAAACAGGAAAACACCATGGCATGCCGGTCCCAACGGCGCTTCCGAGGCCCCGGTGCCAGTGCCTAACGTCACTTTCTGAACCGACTAGAAATTAGCTCCAAGCTAGCCCAGAGAGCCAAACGTCACTTTCTGAACCGACTAGAAGTGAAGGACGGATCTTCTTCTTCTTCGTCTTCTTCGTTTTCTTGTTCTTCTTGTTGCTTCCTGGCTTCTTGTTTCTTGCTTCTTGCTTCTTGTTTCTTGTTTCTTGCTTCTTGCCCTTGCTGCTTGTAATGACTTCTTGCCACGGCCCCCAGTGCCTAACGTTGCATTCTGAACCTACAAGAAAACTAGCTGTCTTCCAGCCGCCAAGCTTCACAAACGGCACCTTCGCCACACCAAAACAGCAGGGCCCTGAGGGACGGACCGGGCCTGCGGGCCACGGCCCCCAGTGCCTAACGTCACTTTCTGAACTTACAAGAAAACTATAGCTGTCTGACCCAAAACGGCGCCTGCGCCACAGCCAAACAGCAAGGCGCTGAGGGACGGACCGGGCCTGCGGGCCACGGCCCCTTCCGAGGCCCCGGTGCCAGTGCCTAACGTCGCTTTCTGAGCCCGCTAGAAAACTAGCCTTTGAAGCCTGCAGCTGCCAGCTTTGGCGGCCGCTTCCGAAACAGGAAAACACCATGGCATGCCGGTCCCAACGGCGCTTCCGAGGCCCCGGTGCCAGTGCCTAACGTCACTTTCTGAACCGACTAGAAAACTAGCCTTTGAAGCCTGCAGCTGCCAGCTTTGGCGGCCGCTTCCGAAACAGGAAAACACCATGGCATGCCGGTCCCAACGGCGCTTCCGAGGCCCCGGTGCCAGTGCCTAACGTCACTTTCTGAACCGACTAGAAAACTAGCCTTTGAAGCCTGCAGCTGCCAGCTTTGGCGGCCGCTTCCGAAACAGGAAAACACCATGGCATGCCGGTCCCAACGGCGCTTCCGAGGCCCCGGTGCCAGTGCCTAACGTCACTTTCTGAACCGACTAGAAAACTAGCCTTTGAAGCCTGCAGCTGCCAGCTTTGGCGGCCGCTTCCGAAACAGGAAAACACCATGGCATGCCGGTCCCAACGGCGCTTCCGAGGCCCCGGTGCCAGTGCCTAACGTCACTTTCTGAACCGACTAGAAACTAGCTCCAAGCTAGCCCAGAGAGCCAAACGTCACTTTCTGAACCGACTAGAAGTGAAGGACGGATCTTCTTCTTCTTCGTCTTCTTCGTTTTCTTGTTCTTCTTGTTGCTTCCTGGCTTCTTGTTTCTTGCTTCTTGCTTCTTGTTTCTTGTTTCTTGCTTCTTGCTTCTTGCCCTTGCTGCTTGTAATGACTTCTTGCCACGGCCCCCAGTGCCTAACGTTGCTTTCTGAACCTACAAGAAAACTAGCTGTCTTCCAGCCGCCAAGCCTCACAAACGGCACCTTCGCCACACCAAAACAGCAGGGCCCTGAGGGACGGACCGGGCCTGCGGGCCACGGCCCCCAGTGCCTAACGTCACTTTCTGAACTTACAAGAAAACTATAGCTGTCTGACCCAAAACGGCGCCTGCGCCACAGCCAAACAGCAAGGCGCTGAGGGACGGACCGGGCCTGCGGGCCACGGCCCCTTCCGAGGCCCCGGTGCCAGTGCCTAACGTCGCTTTCTGAGCCCGCTAGAAAACTAGCCTTTGAAGCCTGCAGCTGCCAGCTTTGGCGGCCGCTTCCGAAACAGGAAAACACCATGGCATGCCGGTCCCAACGGCGCTTCCGAGGCCCCGGTGCCAGTGCCTAACGTCACTTTCTGAACCGACTAGAAAACTAGCCTTTGAAGCCTGCAGCTGCCAGCTTTGGCGGCCGCTTCCGAAACAGGAAAACACCATGGCATGCCGGTCCCAACGGCGCTTCCGAGGCCCCGGTGCCAGTGCCTAACGTCACTTTCTGAACCGACTAGAAAACTAGCCTTTGAAGCCTGCAGCTGCCAGCTTTGGCGGCCGCTTCCGAAACAGGAAAACACCATGGCATGCCGGTCCCAACGGCGCTTCCGAGGCCCCGGTGCCAGTGCCTAACGTCACTTTCTGAACCGACTAGAAAACTAGCCTTTGAAGCCTGCAGCTGCCAGCTTTGGCGGCCGCTTCCGAAACAGGAAAACACCATGGCATGCCGGTCCCAACGGCGCTTCCGAGGCCCCGGTGCCAGTGCCTAACGTCACTTTCTGAACCGACTAGAAACTAGCTCCAAGCTAGCCCAGAGAGCCAAACGTCACTTTCTGAACCGACTAGAAGTGAAGGACGGATCTTCTTCTTCTTCGTCTTCTTCGTTTTCTTGTTCTTCTTGTTGCTTCCTGGCTTCTTGTTTCTTGCTTCTTGCTTCTTGTTTCTTGTTTCTTGCTTCTTGCTTCTTGCCCTTGCTGCTTGTAATGACTTCTTGGCCCTTGCTGCTGGTAATTCCTCCTCTGACGCGCTCCCCCTGCTGCAAGCGATTCGTTTGCGTGCGGGAAATTTTTCCGTGTCGCTGGCGGCAGTGTCACCGGCCGCATTCACAAACACGCATGCCCAACCTGCGGGGCAAGCGTTTATTCAGAAAAGGCCGACGGACGAATCCAAATCAAGCACAAAAACAGTGCCGGACGCACATGCCGCCGGGACAAGTGGACCGTGACGGCACCACTGCACAAATGACACGGCTAGCTTCCGACCCGCAGCCCCTACTGCCAAACGTTGCTTTCTGAACTGCCTAGAAACTAGCTACAAACTTGGACTTTACCCGCCCTTCTGCCCTGCCACCTGCCAGCTTGCTAGTGTCCTCTTGCAGCTGACTTTCGTCCTGCCCGACTGCGGTGAGAGGACCCTGTCGCAGCCAAACGTGGACTTTGCCCGCCCGTCGGCCAACTGCCAGCTTGCCCGTGTCCTCTCGAAGGACCGCACCAAAACACCATGACAGCGAAGGAGGGATCGGGCCCGCGGGCGGCGGCCCATGGTGCCAAACGTTGCTTTCTCAACTCCCTAGAAACTAGCTCCAAACTTGGACTTTGCCCGCCCTTCATCGGCCACCTGCCAGCTTGCCCGTGTTCTCTTCGAAACTTTGCCCGCCTCTTGGAGGACCGTGTCGCAGCACCAAAACACTATGGCAGCGAAGGACGACGGATCGGGCCCGCGGCAGGCAGCCCATGGCTCCAAACTTGGACTTTGCCCGCCCTTCATCGGCCACCTGCCAGCTTGCCCGTGCTCTCTTGGAGGACCGTGTCGCAGCACCAAAACACCATGGCAGCGAAGGACGGATCGGGCCCGCGGCCGGCAGCCCATGGTTCCAAACGTTGCTTTCTGAACTCCCTAGAAACTAGCTTCAAACCTTGCTTTTCCCTGCGTTCCTGCACTGCCAACTGCCTACTTGCTTGCGTCGTCTTGCAGCTGGCTGTCGTGCGGCATGGCCCTGAAGCTCCGGTCAAGGGAGCCCCTCGCAGGGCTAAAACGCCATGGCAGTGAAAGACGGATTGAGCCCGCGGCCCGTAGCCCAGAGTGCCAAACGTTACTTTCTGTCGCTCCTTTATTCTTGCTTCTGCATTCTTGCTTCTAACTTCTTGTTTCGTGCTTCAGCGAAGACGGATCGGGACCGCCGCCGGCAGCCCATGGTTCCAAACATTGCTTCTTGAACTCCCTAGAAACTAGCTCCAAACTTGGACTTTGCCCGCCCTTCATCGGCCACCTGCCAGCTTGCCCGTGCTCTCTTGGACGACCGTGTCGCAGCACCAAAACACCATGGCAGCGAAGGACGGATCGGGCCCGCGGTCGGCAGCCCATGGTTCCAAACGTTGCTTTCGGAACTCCCTAGAAACTAGCTCCAAACTTGGACTTTGCCCGCCCTTCATCAGCCACCTGCCAGCTTGCTTGTGTTCTTTTGGCGGACCCTGTCGCAGCACCAAAACACCATGGCAGCGAAGGACGGATCGGCCCAGAGTGCCAAACGTTACTTTCTGTCGCTCGTTTACTCTTGCTTCTGCATTCTTGCTTCTAACTTCTTGTTTCGTGCTTCTTTCGCTTGCTACGTTCGCTGAGACTGCCCCTCCTTTCTCGCTTCCTTTTTTGGGCTTCTTACTCTGCACCTGGCTTCCCTTTCTGTCCCCCCCTCGCTTGCCCCTCACTTGCACTGCACAACACTTGTTGCTTGTAATCTCTTCTCTGACGCGCTCCCCCTGCTGTCGGCAGGGGTCGGCGGATATACTAGTGCAGCATTTGCTTGAAAAAATGTTATATTACTGCAAACTGTGTAAAATCAGTGTCAATCAAGGAAAGCCTTCCTTTGAAGATGCACACACTGTATGTATATATATATGTGTGTGTGTATGTACATCTACTTTTAAAAGTGAATAGTTTCTTGGCAAATCTGTGTAGCATCCCTCCAAGAAAGTGTAACATGAGTCTACAGCAGATTCCATCGATGATGCAAGATAATAATGCTTGAGAAGATGGTCGTATTACTTCAGCAAAGTGTGCTACCAAATTATGCAACATTTTTCAAAAAGTATAGCATAAAACTAAGGTTATTATCTAGGACATGGCCGAACATTTCAAAATTGGAACACACAGTCTTGATCCTCAGACCCAGTATGTTCATAGCTGCAGTGGTTAAACGATTGGTTCCTGCGAGCTTGAACGCATGAAGACACCGAACGGCCAGAAAAAGGTGCAAATTGCTGAAAGTGACCAAAACCAAAAAAACATTGGAAAAACCTTGGAAAACAAAAAAACAAAAAAAAAACTTGGAAAAAAAAAGATCCAGCAACTATGACCCCCCAACCTTTCTCTGGAATCTTTGTTTTTTTTGTTTTTTTTTTGGGGGGGGGGTTTTCGGTTTTCAGTTATGGAATTTAATTTTGTGTCGGGAATTTTGCTCTTGGGGTTTGCCTGTGGGAGATGCAATGTTGAAGTGAATGTTGAAGTGACAAGTGCAGCCATATTTTTTTTCTGGATGGGTAGATTCATGGAGAAAAGTGGCAAAATGAGACTGCCCAAAACGTGGGCGCTCACAACGCTGCTTTCAGGAGATTTTCCAGCTGGATTTTGACAGGGCATTCAGGGCGCAGCCACGGCTCAAAGTTGTGACGTTGGGCCACATCCTGGCTCCAAGGCCCGACCGGGCGTATTGCAACGGTGGGGAGATATCTTTGAAGCAAACCGTGATGGAGATGATATGCAGGAACAATATATAATATTATATATAGATATATATATAATATTTAATTATATATTTATTTATTTATTTATTTAAATACATGTATCTTGCGTATGTGATATAATGGGAATACACAGCCAGTACTATGATATGAGTTTATTTGCAAACAGTATACCAAAAAAACAAGAGAGTGGCAGTCTTGGGTATCCACCATTTCTCCAAATCTAAATTTCAGCCCCCCGATCTCCAGTAGATTCAACAGGTCAACATTTGTGAATAGATCTTGCTCTCCATGTTTGGTTGTTTCTCCCAGTTGGAATTTACCAAAGCCCCAGGGTGAGGATTGTGAGGGACATGTTTGTAGATCATACTCCAGGACAAGTCGTGCAAGCGCAACTTCGAGCAACCTGCTCCAAATGTGTGAACTTGCATATGGGTCAAACCAGTGCTGTATTTTTTGGAATGGTCTGCACAAAGACTTCAAACCATGGTTAGTATGGAGTTCAAGAATATGCTGAAAGTATACGAAAATGACTGCTGTGGATAGATTGCCAGCCACGAAAAAATCGTTTGGTTCCCTACATAAATCGATGCTGCTACGCTGAGTTTTCTTGTTTGGTTTGATAAGCCGGGGATAAACGGACTGGTGAATAGTAGGTCATACATCCGTATATACATGCGTACATACGTACGTACATATGCACGCACGTAGATACATATATAATCATATATATATATACATATATATATATACATACATATACATATACATATACATATACATATACATATTGTAAACACGGTAGCAACCCTTGCAAATGCCAATTCAGATGGAACCCTGCCACCAACAAACACCTGGAAACTGCCGCCTCGCAGTCTTTTATGCCAAACGCCAAAGCTGTGTCCTGACAGCTATCCAAGGCCTGCCTCGGCCTACGATCGCACCACGAAATGGCGCAAGGGATCGAATGCCCTCCCACCGCTGCTCCAAAAGGTGGCTCCCTGAGCCAAAAGAATCCCTGTGGCAACCCATTGGTTAAATGGCTGGACCTGTTGGAATCCAAGAAGCACGTGTTGACTGGAGAAGAAATGAGCTCATTCACATTCCCAACAATTCAACTTTTTGTTGATTAAGAGCTCATTTCGCTTGAAGTGGTTTTTAACCATTTTAATCTATTTCGGGCTGAGGCTCTATTTTTCAAGACTTCATTGGAGTCGTGCAGGCAGTAACGACCCTGTCTGAGAGTCTCGCGTAGAAACTGGCCCTCCATGATTTTGGTTAAAGCATCTGCCAACTGAGCTCCCGAATGAACCCAATGCAAACGAATGTTTTCAGCTAACACATCTTTGATAGATCTCGCCAGCAGTTGTGTTCGAAACTCTTGACAATTCGGTACTGCAGTTCGAGTAGTTAAATCAAACAGGCTTTTGCAGTGATTGCCAAGTCCTTTTCATCAATCTTCAAAGTGGGAACCGTCGTTGCTTCAGGAAGCTCCTTGACAGTCTCCGGCTTTTGCCAGGGAATACTGGGGTCTATCAGCCAAGCCCAGTATACACGGATCCAAGTCAATTGATCTAAGGTGGTGGCCAGCGCGGACGTCTCAGCTGATAACGTGCTGGTGACTACTCTTTGGATCTTCTTTGTTCCCCATGACAAAGGACTGATGACACAGGATTTGTTTTGAGATATATCTTTATGTGTTGCCAAAATTACCATCCCAGCATATGACTCGGGTTTTGCTTTCGAGGCAAATGAGGCATCGGAGAATGCAAGAAAACGCAGATCTTTGATTGGAATTGGATTGATTTTGATTGTCACATCACTGTGTTTCTTTGCCGTGTGTAATGTTTTATTGGCCATTATAAGTGTGGATACCTTGGCATGGTTGATTTGAGATTGTAAACTGCTCAATGAACTGGTTAAATCTGGTCTGGTGTGTACGGCCGCGTACTGTAAGGATCCAATTAGTCCTCGAAGAGAGTGTCTTTCCTCCTCTGTGACAGGAGCTTCTTCTTGGGCTCTTCTTTCAGGTTTCAGGGAAATTGGATGAATGTTCTTGACATACTGTGATTGTGAAAGTTCAATGCTGTTATCAGTATTTTGGTGAAGGTCAATACCAGTGAATGTAAACGATCTGGACTTTTTGGACCCAAATGGATACTTGGCTTCTAATTTGGCGATTTGACTGTGGAAATACTCATTACCACCATAAATTCCATCATCCACATGAATGCCTAGGACACCCGACAGTTTTTGGCTTTTTGGACATCGCAACACAAAAACGCAAGGATCAAAAGGGCATGGCTTGAAACCCAATGCAATGAGTTCTTCCTGGAGTGTTTGGAACCATAAATATGGTGCATCAATGAGACGGTACGCAGACTTGTCAAGACGGCACACTTCCGTGGATTGTAGTTTCATGGCTCTTGCTAGTTCAGCTACTGGATCTATACCAATCACTCTGTCCTTCTGGGGTTTCCCTTGCAAAAAGGCAGCTTTAATATCAAACGAACCAAGTGACCAACTGTGCGATGCTATCAGTTGCAACAAGATCATTTTTGATTGCTTGCCTAAGGTGGGACTGTCCCGTGGTACTTCGGTGAGTTGAGGGTCCATATATCCCAGAACTACTAATCGAGCCTTTGGCTTGTGTGAGTCCAGCTTTCGGCCAGGCTTTTTCTCGTCTTGAACCTTGCCATCCAATGGTTTCCAGGTCAGAATCCACCGACAGCGAAAGCTCCGGTGCCAGCTTGTTACGCAGGATCTTGGAAACTGTTCCTGTCTTCAGCCAATTCTGCACTTCAGCATCTTTGGCTTTTGCGAAAGCTTCACGTTCCTCAGCATTCAGAGCTGTTAGCTTCACCTCAGTGCGTTGTTTCTTTTCTGTTGTCGCAGCTGGAATTTCATCATGATTCCAGGTGGAAACATCTTCTGGATTCATCCACTGTGGAACTTCCACTTCGCAACGCCATGCACATGGAACGGCATCAGGATCGACCTGCATTATGACATCCTCACAGCACAACAGGTGTGTCGTGACGAGGTCGTCCTCCATGGACGAATCTGGCACGGGTGTCTCTACCGCTGGGTCGCCTCCGACTGGGGCAATGGATTCTGGAGGTGTCGAAATGGCTTCTGGTTCATCATCTGGTTGTTCTTGAGATTGACTTTGAGCATCATTATTTGAGCTTGTGGTGACGGGAATTTCAGGGTTATTATGGTTATGGGTTACTTGATGGTCATCACTTGGAATTATTTCAGGGTGCATCGGATTATTTTGGGAGGTTATTTCTTGGGAGTTATTTTCGGTGGGAATTTCATTGGCTTCGCTAGAACAAACAGGGCGGACATGCTCCAGCGCTCTGCGATACAGTTTTCCCCCTTGTGTGGCCCAAATCGAGCTTGACCCCTCTTGTGCAACTACCTTCAAAGGCCCAAACCAATGCCCTCCATTTGTTTCAGGTTGCCACAACATGACCCATTCTCCGGCAGCATAACCCTGTCTATCGGGTCTCGTTCTCCGTAAACAGGCACGACGCAAGGCCATATTGTTGTCAGCCTGATGGAAGGCTATGCGAGCCTGTTCCCGTAGGAACAAACTCTTGCGGAACGCGATGCCTTGTGCATCATCACGATCAGCACTGGCAAGGGATGACATGGAGCTGCAACTGCTGAGTGATCCTGGGAGTCGTGAGCTCTTACCAAACACAAGTACCTCTGGTGAAAATCCCTGACGGATGCTCAACGTGTTACATTGAACAAGTGCTTGTTGTAGTTCCTTGTATGTTTGGATGGGCATCTCATGATCAACGCGGTTCAACATTGACTGCAGGATCTTTCCATGTCTCTCACATCGACCATTTTGCCAATGCGCATGTGGGGCAGCTGTCACTGATTTCACATCATGTCTTTGGAGAAACTCTGTAAAAGCTTCACTAGTGAATTCTGTTCCAGCATCAGTGACCATGGTATTCGGTGGTCCAGCCCACTGAAACCAGCTTTCGGATACGCATTGAATGGCCTGCTCTGCAGCGCGGCACGGTGCTGGTACCGCAACATGGAAGTTGGTTGCCTGATCTAGTATATGGTAAAAGTGAAACATCTTACCCGCTTTACTAGTCCAGGTTATCCCATCAATGAAAACCTTATCATTGAAATCAAGCTCACACTTCAGGGTGCTGGGTCTTGCTACCTTTGGCTGCTGATGCGCTGCGCACGTATTGCACTTCATGTCAAACACTGCTTGAGTTATCTCGGGTCTTGCACCTTGAAGTTTGAGAACAGCGCTCATTTGTTCAGGGCTAGGATGACACAAATTTTGGTGTGCACGGCGCAGCATTGCCTGCTCTTCTTTTGGCAATGCCAGGAATCTATTGTCCTGGTTCGGCTGTGTGCCTTGCTCCATTGGGATTTGGGATCCATGATCGACCTCGATCTTCTGGCTATTTCGTGTCTCATTCTGTTGTGGGCTCTCAGATAGCTCTGCTGTTGGTGGACTCTCTTTTTCCTGGCCGATTGGTGGATCCATTGGATTGTCGGAGCCCTCCATCCGGGAGGTCGGCGCGACAGCTGGCTCAGGTGCAGGAACGCTAGTGTCATGGCTGATTGACACTGTGGGGGAATTGGCCGCAAAAACAGTTATATTCACTCGACACGGATAAGACTTTCGGATGACTTTTCGTTTGGAGAGTTCATCATACTTTTCCCAACTGTCGGTGATTACTTTTCCTGAAGTTCTGAGTTTCATGATTGCTCTACGGTATGGTGCCTCTCTAGAACTCACACTTTCCGGTGGGGCCATTGTTCGTTCCGTTCCTTTGCATGCAACAATTGATCGGATAACTTTCTCAGGAAACAACATCTGGATTCTTGACATGAGAATTGGATCATCAATAACCTGTTTTCCAACTCGTGGCAACTGGGATTCAACTCTATTCATGATTTCCTGAAGAAGTTCGTTTTGGTCATGACTTGAGTCTTCTTCTTTGGGATTTCGTTCTATTACCTTTTCAGGTTGTTTGACACGACGTCTTTTGAGATTCGGGGAACTCTCGAGTGACCTGTCAGCGGCTGTTGCCTTGGCTTGTCGTGGCATCGGAACTTTGGACTTCTTGGCCATTCGGGCATCTGCGGCAAGTGCACTGCTGATCTTAAACCACTGGTCAATGGCAATTAAGGCAGGGTCACATAGGCTTCCTACTGGCTGCTCAACTGGAAATTGCTTTTGGATCATTCCTTTTGCAATCAGTCGTGCAAACTTCCGGGGATACCTCTCGGAAAACACGGATCTCAAGACACCTTGACCATGCACTCTGGTGGCACCCTCTATGGGTTGGTGTTCATGGTTCCCTGGACATCTCAAGTGATCGATCATGTCATGGATTTTCCTGGAACTCGTTAGAATGTGCATTCCTTTTTTCATGGGTTTATCATTTTGGGGATCCCTGAGGTTACCGGCAGTGCACATGTCAGGCTTTGCTCCTAGCATGTAACGAAACAGTTCGACCAGGTAGGGCAACAAAAACATGTGGGACCCCTTCGGCTGTTCCCAGTGTGCATGTCGTCGGCAGCGATGCTGTATCCGGCACAGCACTAGGCACAGGGCCACTTGGCTAAGCACGTCTCTTCTTTCTGATTGGATCCTATCCCACATTTCCACGGACTTCTGACTGTTCAGGTTGGACCAGCTTGACCATGGCTTACAAATGGGACTCATCCAGACATGCTTTGGTTGGTGCCGGCAAATGGCAGTGAAAAGTGACTTCCTGCCCTCAGCATCTTGCAAGTTACCTTGGCTCAAACCAAAACGGATCGCTCGGCCACCCATGTGTTGGACCTGTTCTGTGAGAGTGCTCTGAGCACTGCAAAACACTTCAATCAGATCTACTTGGGGCCCCATTACTTTTGTTTGGTTCTGGATCTGATCAAATTCCTTCTCCATCATGGTTACCAATTTGTTGAAGTAATTCCTTTCTTGATTACTTTGGCTTGAAGTGAATTCATCGATCTCTCCTGCTGCTAAAACCCAGTTGCGAGACTCCGGTTCTGCATTCACTGGTTCCAGGGGTCCTTCCACTCGTCGACCAGCGACGTCTTGGGGAGCTCGGGGTCCATGGACGACGTCGGCACTGCATTGGCTGGGTCACAAGAATGCTGTGTCAGTGTCTCTCCAGTCAGTACAAAAAAATGAAACAACAAAACGAAAACCACAACAACCAACCAAAAACGACGACCCGCAAATCCCCCAGCCAGACTTGCGTTTCGCTAGCGGAAACAGCGAAGCAGACGGCAAAAAACAAACAAAACCACAAAACGGGGCCAGAGCCCAAACAAAAACACCCACCGAATCGATTTGCCATTGGACGCAGTGGCTTATCCACTGCATCACTATCAAAAACATGCCAAATGAATTAGGGATCACGGCTGTCCAGGCAGACATGAAGGCCTTAGCTTGGGAGTTTACCCTAGCATGAGCCAAGCTGTACACGAAAGCAGGGCTACGATAAAACCTCTCTCAGAGTCCTCTCAAATCAGCTCGTCAATGGGCCTTCCTGTGCTCGAGGTTCATGCTCTTCTGATAGTGCGTCAGAAATCACTTTGT
Source organism: Cladocopium goreaui (assembly GCA_947184155.2). NCBI lineage: Eukaryota > Dinophyceae > Suessiales > Symbiodiniaceae > Cladocopium > Cladocopium goreaui. The sequence goes on from CAMXCT020000173.1 coordinate 289,003, forward strand.
CCAGCTTGGATCTGAACTCCACACTTCCTCGTACGTTTTCCCCTGATGCACTTTGCCAAACTTCACGGTCTCGACCTTCAGCATGTCCAACGACAGGTGGTCGATGGATGGAACCTCTGGCTGAGGCTGCTCGGCCTGCAAGCGTTGCAAGCGCTGGGTCCAGTCGCTCATGTTGGCACTGCGAGGATGGCACTGGAACGTTCACGTTGGACACTTGAGATGCAGATCTCGACTTCGGACTTGACTCATTCGTGCTGTTCATACTGCTTTCACACTTGGAAGTATCGGGAAACTTGGATTCAGAGCTTGTGACATGTGGTGAGTCTCCATGTGTATGTTTGGTTGGTGAAGTCATGTGTATGGTTTTCTTGTGATCATTGTGTGTGGACATGTTTCTTGAACTCAACTCAGACCCTTTGACATTCTGACCGTGACCATCACTGACTCCTTTGATTTCAACCTTGGTCTGAAACACTTCGGAGCTGCCTTTTTCGGCTGCTTCTTGTGCAAACGTCTCGGCAATCTGTGCGGTGCCAGGCAAATCTGGTTGAACCTTCATCAACATGTTCATGTCAATCAAGTAAAGCCCTTTGCTGGACAACTTCAGGGGTATTGTTTTACCATGCTTTGGCAGAATCAATTGATTTTCCTTTGTGTCAACCAAGGCTCCCAACGCTCGCAAGAGAGTATTGGACACCAAAAACGGTGTTGATCCTGGTACAATGGCAATCTTCAAATCAAAACCACATACTGGAACCACCATGGCTTGAACAGATCTGAGTGTCCCTGATTACCGAAACGAAACGTGACATCACATGGGCATCGTTTGATCTTCTTTCTCACATCGGGGTCAACATGCTGGAGAAAACTGGCAACAAAATTGCTACCCATCACTGTCTTTGTAGCTCCAGTATCCAGGATGCCCCATGTGTCATGGGTTGCAAAGAGAACCTCTGCCGTGGCTTCGGTCGGTTGCGACATTGGGCTCTTGAGTTCTGTTACCACAGGTGCATTCTCCTGTGATCTCACTAGGCTGTCACAGCGAAAACGCTGCTTTTCACATTGCGCTTTGGCATCTGGAACCTGAGTTCTGTACACGGATGCATGTCGGTTCACTGGATGCTTCGGAGATGATGTGGGCAAACGGCTTTCAATCCTGTGCACAAGGGACGCAACTACAGAATTATTCCCCTTATTACCCTTAATATGGTTCTTAATTCTATCCCGTACATCACTTATGTTCTGAGGACTTTGCTTCGGATGCCAACCTTGATCACCTTTCGAAAAAACTGTCTGTACAAAACAAAACTCGTGAGCTGCGGAAAGGTCCTGACTCGGCAAGGATACTTCGGGCAAGTTCAAAAACTCTGCAGTCATGGCATCGCTGGCAGCTACGGACTCCACTCCCATGGACAAGGTCACCGGAGCATTGGTGTTGGAAGAACTTGACATGGCCTGCCCTCTGTTGGGGCACTCGCTTTTCCAATGACCCTTCCTACCACAGATCCTACAGTTGCTCTCTAGGATGCGCTGCTGCAGTGTCTTGCGTGATGTCCAATTGGAACGACCCTTGGACTTTCCTTTGAACCCTTTTGACTTACCTTTGCTCACTGGCCAAAACCCTCGAGCACGGTACTTTTCGCTCAACTTTCGTCTGGCCTCTATGTATGACGTGAATGCTGCAGCCAAATCTTCGTCGGCTTGTATGACGTCTGTCGCCGCTGTCTCAAAATCGGCCACAAACACTGCATCCTCATCACCTTCCTGTGCCAGATTCTCAATGAAATCTTCTTCAAACCAGTCGTCATGACCGACCACATGTGCTGAATCCTCAGTTTCACCTGCATTGTCAACATCCTCGGCTGTCAGTGCTGACTGTTCATAGACCTTTGCCTTGACACCCTTCTTGTTTGAACCAGTCATATCCTGAAAAAAGGATGTTCCCAGCATACGGATGGATTCAGTCACCTTGATCATAGTCAATTTTCCTTCCAGAGAATTGTCACTGTCAATAATCACACGTTTTTTGTCCTCACTTGACAGAATGGCACCTCTAAGAGTGACATAGGCTTGCAAGTCCTCTAAGGCCAGTTTCTGCGACATCAGACGCGTCCACAACACGTCTGCACGGGCCAGATAGCTATCATGGCTCTCATCATTTTGTTGAACGCACTGATACAATGCTTTCTCTGCATCAGCATACCGTCTCTCCAGTCCGGTTTTTCCCCAATGGCCCCCAAGCAACTCGATGAGTCGTTTCACACCTTTCTCATCATTGATGCACAACTCGGCATGGTGAAGCTGAAGTTTGGAAAAGGCGGTGCCTGTTGTATTCAGAATCAGCCGAGTGATCAACTCGTTGACTTTCGATGGTGGCCAAACAGAGTAAACCAGCTGTACCTTTTGTTGGTACAATTGCAAATCGTCCTTGCTCGGATCAAAACTCGGAACAAGATAGGCCAGTTGTGAAGATATGGAACCCCCTACTGACTCTGACACTTCTGTCCCTTGTGAACCATCACTACCAGCTGGCATCGATCTGGACCTCGATTGCACGACCCTGCAGCAAAACTAAAAGTCTCCAATCGAATGCACCTATGGTAGCCTCCTGGATGCCCCGGGCTTCAAGATGCCCGGGGCTCCGCTACCAATGTAAACACGGTAGCAACCCTTGCAAATGCCAATTCAGATGGAACCCTGCCACCAACAAACACCTGGAAACTGCCGCCTCGCAGTCTTTTATGCCAAACGCCAAAGCTGTGTCCTGACAGCTATCCAAGGCCTGCCTCGGCCTACGATCGCACCACGAAATGGCGCAAGGGATCGAATGCCCTCCCACCGCTGCTCCAAAAGGTGGCTCCCTGAGCCAAAAGAATCCCTGTGGCAACCCATTGGTTAAATGGCTGGACCTGTTGGAATCCAAGAAGCACATGTTGACTGGAGAAGAAATGAGCTCATTCACAACATATACATATACATATACATATACATATATATATATATACACATGTGTGTAAATGATCACACCAATTCAGTGTTTGTCCCTGTGATCATGTTGCAAATGCAGGCGCATGAAGAGGAGGCACTCTGGGTAGTTTGCTTGCCCACTGGTGTTGGATGGATCAACATTTGAATATGCTTGAAGGCACATGCGTTTTCAATCTATAACTATAACATTATAACAATTTGAATGTTCTCCAGTGTACCAAGCTATGGTTTCGTTGCCACATTGTTGTCTCACCAAAATTTCCGCATCAAGAGGGAGACCGCATTGTAACATGCCTCTCAGAGTAACCACTCCATTGTCCCACACTAAATCCATACCTCTTGGAAGAAACCGGACATTTCCAAATGGGATCCCGCGGTGCCCGGAAAGTGGTTACCACTTCACAACGGACAACCAAGGAAAAGATTCAGAAAAATCCTCTTTGATATGAGTCCAGTAGGTATATATAATGTAGTTGAATAACATATGATAAGTATAACTCGTACATAATATACACTCATAATTGTAATAGTTCATTACAGACATTACACGACAGGCACCTGCGGCAGCGATCGAGCAGAACGCACCGCGTTGGGCACATTGCGACCTGCTGTTAATGTAACGTTAATGAAGAAACGGCAGAACATTTGGTGGGTCAAAACCTCAATTACTATGAAAGGAACCAGCTATAGGGTAGTTTCATGTGAAAAGATGCGAATCGCATGATTTGGATAGATGTGATATGACTCGTATGTGATATACATCCATATAATGCTACAAATGAATTCATCACTGTTCATGCTTAGTACCATTGGAAGCAACGCAGGGCATTTTTGTCCATGGCATTCACATCTCTGTAATTGGCCCCTGCTGGATCAAGATATCCTGCACGAAATGATGTGGTGATATTATCTCTAGACTCTACCCACTTCATCCAATATGACAGGTCTGTTGATAATTAATCATAATTATACATCATATATTTTCTGATACTGTAATCGATCATACTGTGGATGGAAGAAATCCTGCACCACCTTAGATGGTTGAAACCCTATGAATTATGGAATAAACATGAATAAACCATCTATCAACTGGTGCAGGATTTCTTCCATCCATCGTATGTGGAGTTTTCGTTGTTCATTATGACAGTATATAGACCGTCTACATTTGAGATCATCTGCGTATCTCCTCATGTTGGGTTCCGACACAGTGGCAAAGATGGACGCCTCTGCACTGTATAGCAACAGTAGATGAACACTACAAAAGTAATAGAATATAAGGGGGAGGGGTTTAAAAAAAAAAACGGATCAAGAAAAAAAATCCGGATCAAAAAAAATGGTATAAAAACAATAGCAACTAGTAGGAGGGAAGGAAAGGAAAAGGAAAGAAAAGGAAAGGAAGGGACGGGAAGGAAGGAAGGAAGGTAGGAAGGAAGGAAGGAAGGGAGGGAAGGAAGGAAGGAAGAAAAGAAGGAAGGAAGAAAAGAAGGAAGGAAGGAACAAAGGAAAGAAGGAAGAAGGGAAGGAGGGAGGAACGGAGGAACGGAGGAAGTTCTGAAAACCGTATTCTAGAACACTTGTTGAAATTTATTCTCCAACTATATCTACTTGACTGATTTGTTCTGCCTCAACCTACGTTCTATATGCTCACAAGATGTATGCTGTGGAGTATGGACACCCCTGAGTACAATATGCAACGGACAGCATTTGCACGAGAGAATAGGTATAGTCATTCTGCTTTGGGGGGAGGCGCTGCGCCCTCCCCCAACCCCCCCTCCCGCTTTTTTGATCTTAATTCAAGTTTGCACACTTGTGAATACACTTCTCTACACACACACACACATATATATATATATATTTTGTATATATTCATGTGAATCTATTTAGTTTTATGTACACCCGCGTAACTATAGTTATTTTCATGTACGTGCTGTATCCCTACATGAACCTTAAATAAATCCTAAACGGAGCCGAAACCAACCCTACAGAAACCTTTAACCAATGCTAAATAGACCTTAACTAACCCTAAATAAACCTTAAAAAACCCTGAACAAACCCAAAGTGAACCTTATACCAACCCGAAATAAATTTCAAACTAGAACCTACAGATGTCTTAAGCCAGCACAATGACAACATCCAGTGGAACCTTTACAGCCAACACAGTTCTGCCTCAACCTACATTCTAGATGTTCACAAGATGCATGTTGTGCAGAACAAGCACCCTGAAAACCATGTAAAATCATTGAAACCATGGAAAAATCAATAAGGTATTCATGTATAATTAAATGCATCCATATAAGTATAGTTATTTAAATGTACATGTTGTATCCCTAAATAAACCCTAAACAAACCCTAAACGTAGCCTAAACCAACCCTAAAGAAACCTGCAACCAACCTTAAATAGACCCTAAAGTAGCACCAGACACCCCTGAATACCATATGTAACCTACAGCATTTCACGGGAGAACAGGTATAGTCATTCTGCTTTGGGGGGATTTGCACACTTGTAAACACACTACTCTACCCATATGTATATATATATACATGTATTATGTATGTATTCATTTAAATCTATTTAGGTTTACTTACACCTACGCAACTATACGCATTTATATGTACAGTTTGTGTCCCTAAACAAACACTAAATAGATCGTAATCTAACCCGAAAAAATCTGAAATAGAACCGAAATCAACCCTAAAGAGACCCTTAACTAACCTTAGATGAACCATAAACAAACCCTAAACCAACGCAAAATGAACCCTAAACCAACCCAAAATAAACCTTAAACCAAAACCGAAAGATGTCTTAAACCAGCACATGACGTCATCCAGTGAAACTTTACAGCCAACACAGTTCTGCGTCAACTTACATTCTAGATGTTCACAAGATGCTGTGCCGAAAATGCACCTTGAGCACCATTTAAAATCAATGAAAAGCATGGAAAAAAAG
>CAMXCT020000174.1:0-57500 GCA_947184155.2 Cladocopium goreaui
ACCGCTGTTTGTACAATGAGACATAGTGAGACATAGAGCCCTCCTGCTGCTCCTGTTGCTGCTGCTGCTCTTCCTCCCGAAGCTGAGAACGCACGCTGCCGGACAGGGAAACACAGTGGCCCTGAAGGACGGAACGGCGCCAAAATCGAGCCCAAAAACTGCCTAACGTCCCTTCTGAAACCTTAGAAAAACAATATAGTTTTCGACAATTTTTTGTACCGCTGTTTGTACAATGAGACATAGTGAGACATAGAACCCTCCTGCTGCTCCTGTTGCTGCTGCTGCTCTTCCTCTCGAAGCTGAAAACGCACCCTGCCGGACAGGGAAACACAGTGGCCCTGAAGGACGGAACAGCGCTAAAATCGAGCCCAAAAACTGCCTAACGTCCCTTCTGAAACCCTAGAAAAACAGTATATAGTTTTCGACCAGTTTTTGTACCGCTGTTTGTACAATGAGACATAGTGAGACATAGAACCCTCCTGCTGCTCCTGTTGCTGCTGCTGCTCTTCCTCCCGAAGCTGAAAACGCACCCTGCCGAAAAACAATAGTTTCCGACCAGTTTTTGTACCGCTGTTTGTACAATGAGACATAGTGAGACATAGAACCCTCCTGCTGCTCCTGTTGCTGCTGCTGCTCTTCCTCCCGAAGCTGAAAACGCACGCTGCCGGACAGGGAAACACAGTGGCCCTGAAGGACGGAACGGCGCCAAAATCGAGCCCAAAAACTGCCTAACGTCCCTTCTGAAACCCTAGAAAAACAATAGTTTTCGACCATTTTTTGTACCGCTGTTTGTACAATGAGACATAGTGAGACATAGAACCCTGCTGCTCTTCCTCCCGAAGCTGAAAACGCACGCTGCCGGACAGGGAAACACAGTGGCCCTGAAGGACGGCCTGCGGGCAACGGCTCCACAACAAACTCCTAGCGAGCGGTTGCGAAACAACAGCCTCCAAGGCGAGAAACCAACAGCCAGACATCTTTTTCGAAACTCGGAGTCGTAGCCGTAGTCGTACTCGTAGTCCTAGTAGTAGTAGTAGTAGTAGTAGTGGTAGTAGTAGTAGTAGTCCGACAAGGGTCAAATGTCTTATTCCCTGGCGCGCTCCCCCTTGCGTCTGCCGGGGTCGGCGGATTATTTTTTATCATAACATATTATAACCACCCAGAATCCAGAATCATCCAGGGTTGGTGGTGCCTGTCCCGGATTTCAAGGACAATTTGGAGGACGCCTCCGCATTTGTATGGCACAACCACGGTTTCCCGTAAATTGTCCGGTAAACCTAATCCAAGCTTTGAAACATCTTCAAAATCTTAGTGAACACCTATAATGTGAATAAACCACATCATTTGACTATATTTGACTACTATGTATTTTGGGTTGAATATGGGCCTGGTCCCCGAACTGGTTGAAGAGATCTGCAGAATATATATATATATAGACAAACATTGGGTGATCTCAACCGCAACATTTCCCTAAAGCCCGACCATTGAAACACCAAACTGTTGCTAGTTCGATCCCAGTTGAGGGTTGACTCATGTGGGTCTGGCTGAAAATTGGGTAGAAAATAGTGATCATCCAATTTTGCGGAGGAGATGTCCCCTAAATCTTCAGCCACACCCAAAAACGGGTCAGAGTCAAATCATGTTACCCTCCAGAAAATTATATAACATAGACCCTGAAAATGGATGATCACCGATATCGACTGGAAACTAATCTTTCCAACCCCTCTGGCAGGGTCTATGTTCATTTTACGTTAACTTACTGAAGAGTAAATCATCCAAAATCGGCGGAGGCGATCGACAGCATCGAGGGGCGTAATGACGTGGCGAGCGCCAAAAGTCCAGAGGTGCCGTAATCGGGGCCGTAGGGTTGGTAGCATCATCTCAAGTCGTGCGCAACGTTGGGGAGTTCAGCGACAGAAATTGTCAATGCTAACAGCAGTTGTGATTTAATGATTGGGGCTTCACATGGACATAATATAGGCCGTTTTTGGGGAGAGAAATTGCTACAATGGAGAGGGGCCAGGTAGGAAACACATTTTCATGGTAAACCAACTCCAAAAAGGATCAAAAGGTCGGATTTAAAGTTAAAGTGGATCTACCTACAGTTGAATGGTTTTACCAACTCATGGGGGAGGACATCGGATATCAGCAAGAATGGCTAAAGAGGGTAGGTTTTATATTAATTATAAAATATTTTGTCATGGAAATGGAACTTTGTTGGGGGTCTACCAAAAATTTGTTGGGGATTCAGAAAAGAGTCAGGATTGCCAACCAATGGTCTGACATGGCAACTGGGCAGTTGGAGGGTTCCGAGATAGATTACAAAGGTTTCAACATTGCTTGAGATTCGCGGTGGGGCCCCACCGACATGTTCGAACATATTTGATACGAGTGAACGAATGGAAACTTGCTTTGGTACATAGATTAAATCTCAGGAAAAACACCATTGGTACATGAGAATGAAGCCATCTTGTTCTACAAATGATCAGGTATAGAAACGATTGAGACGAATCAACTTTGGAACTTGGAAGAACTAAGGGAAAAAACCTCAGGATTTGGAGAACTTGGGATGCTGTGACGGCCTGGAAGAACCATGGGCCTAAAAAAAAGGGAGACAATTCGCAGAAATCAGTTTCTGAGAACAATTATCCACTTTTGTTCCCAGGCCCCAATAGAAGAAATATTAGATGATATGATGAACTGCTGAACGGGCACTCCCGCGCTCCCTATCTCGATCAAGTCTCACCCAGACCCCATTCTGGGGCTTCCGTGTCAAAAACGAAGCTTATCTCTATTTTCATCGGACATTCTTAAGAAATCTCAAGAACAAATTAGACTAACCAATCTTAGATACACAATGATAAATAAACTTAAAACAAGAACATAGATAAACACACACACATATATATATATATTGTATCATAGGTATATATATATATATATTCAAGAAATAGAAGCGGAAAAAAAACACAGAATTAATAGGAACATGGACAAATAAATGCATGTATGCACCTGTATGCAATCATACTGAAATAGATGGAGTTTGGTTGTTTCACAGATATTCTCTAATTTTAGTCAGGAATTTTTGGTGTTTCCATATTCTTTCTACTCCAGGATGTATATCCCTCTGGTTTTTTAACATATCTATGGAACATGGCCCATTTATAGATGATCCAAAAAATAACGCCATAAAATGGCTCAAGTGCCGCAGCCCAACTCTTCCGTTTAAATTACCAGAGGGTTCATCATCGAGATGGGTTTGGTCAGTAGGTGCAACTCAAAACAGTCTTAGTTCAGGTTGGTGGATTGTTCTAATTCAACAGTGTATGCATAATGTACGTATCCGATTATTAACCAGTGTATCCTCACTTAAATCCAATAAAAACGTCTATTAGTGCCTTTTAAATATTTTTAAATCCAATTACAACAATATAAAACCACCATTAAATCAGATAGAATCCACCCGACATCACCATTAAATGAGACAGAAAACTCTACGTCTGCAGGATGTGATGAGCACCTTCGCCAAGTGGCAGAAAGCGGCGGGCGATTGGCGAGAGACTGCGGGAACGGCATTTCGGCGGCCACTAGGGGTAACCCTGGACAGTTTCATGAGATTAATATGGCTACCCTCTGGTAAACTAACGGTTAGCTATTGAACATGGCCATTTATAGTGAGTTTTCCCATTAAAAATGGTGATTTTCCATAGCTATGTTAGTTTACCAGAGGGTAATAGGGCTTCATAGGGGATTAATAACGATTTAATCAACCAAAAAAAACATTTACCATAAGCTATTGTAAAATTACCAGAAGATAACCCGGATGAAAGACTTTGGATGATTTACATACCCCTGTGATGTGGAAATTTTTGTATAGAGACGAGCACATATCCCCAAAACCATTTATGAAGCAGCCTGGATGAATTATTTCATATCCCCGTGCTATGGCTGAAATTTGGGGATGGTTATTGCAGTTTTCCTTCCCCCGATCGCATCAAACACACGCCAAACGAAACCGTCGTGACATGTACCCTCTGGTAAACGTTTACGTAACTATGGAAAATCACCATTTTAAATGGGTAAATTCACTATAAATGGTCGTTTTTATTAGGAAGGTTAGTTTACCAGAGGGTATATATGATCTATTTATGAATTGGGGCCTCTTGTTTTTGGTATTTAATGCTCAGGGAATTTAGGAATGATGCCAAGGATCCTCCGATGAGATAGCTGGTGGCTTGATCTCCGCTCCCAAAGCTCATCCGAATGTGATATTGAGAGATGAATGCACATATAGATATGCATACATAGATGAATATAGATGTTTAAAGCTATGTATATATATATATGTATATGAATACAAAAGGACATATATATTTTGTTATTTTGTTTTAAACATATGCATGTCCATCTATATGTATTTGTATCGCACAATATCGCACACACACACACATTTGTATGTATATATATATATGGGCATACACATGTGCATTTGCATATATTACATTGCTATCCAGCCAAGGCCCTGGGTGGCAGCGGTGCGCCCGCCGCCAGCGACCCGGCCGCGCTGCGTGCTGCGCGCCTGGCGGCGTTGGAGAAGAGGGGGGCCTAAGGCGAGGTGCCACGATTGCAGCCGGGGTGGTTGATGATGATTCGTTTGCGGATCATGATAATGTGATGGTTTATGTGCCAAATCCTATCAAATCCTATGGTGGTTATGTACCAAACCCTATGGTAGTTTAGTGCCTATATTTTGTTGGTGGTTATGTACCAAATCCTATGGTTTATCATAATGAGTTCCTTGGAACATACCATTTTTTGGTAGCTATAATATACTACTGTAAGCTGGCGGGTTGCCCTAACCAATAGGGGATTACAATGTTGTTCAATGGCCATTTCAGGTGCCTAAATTATAGTCACTGGAATCGGGGATAGTCACTGGAATGATGGTTGGTAGGGGTAGCCTATGCCCAAACATCACTATTTCCATCTATTTCCTGTTTAATGAAGTAATATTAGTAACAATAGGTTTTCTTTTTTTTTTTCCGAAGCGCAATGTGACTTGACATTTTTTTTGACAACCCAAGTATGAAAATTGCCATGAAGATTTTTACACACGCACACACACACAGATATATATATATATATATATACGTGCATATTTCTATGCACATTTTTAAAAAATGAGATTCAAGAAGTTGGGTTTGCTTGGAGGGTCATCCCTCACGAATCCTAACTGGGTTACCGGTCCGGTTCAGTTGAACGCCAGAAAAAAAATGAAATAATGGCAGATAAAGATGGATATCACGTGGGAAAAACGATGGGTTTTCCCACATTTATATTTTCCATGTTTAACATTCGATATAATGGGGTAAGAACTATCAACCTATGCATAATGATAACGCCCAAATTTTAGAGGAGGGCTACCATGAAGGATTGGACTTTAACTAGGACAAGCAGAACTATAAAACATGTTGAGAAATGGTGATATGCATGACGATAAAAACAGACATACATAATCATGCGATAGTATGCTAGAAGATGGGATGCAGTATGCCCTCTGGTGACTTAACAGGTTGCTATGGAAGTGCGCCATTGAAACACAAAGGGTAAATCACCGAACCAATTGGCAATTTCACCGGATCACCGGGTCTGTCCAATTGGATCATTCTGGCGCCCTTAAAACCAACGAAGTTCACCATCTCTTAACTAAGCTAAGCCTGGCGACTGTTAAACACATCGGGCGGGGGCCTTGGAGGTCTTCCCTGGGCAAATCTCAATCATCTTCCAACAGATCGGGTGGCACCATTCTTACCAACTCACTTGGGGCCTGAATTTTGATTTATTTTGGATGTTTTGACTGAGTTTCCACTGGCCTGAGGGTGCCTTGTTTTTTGGAGGATGATGTGCTGGTTGTACATATGAGTTAAGAAGGTCCCAGAGATGGAGACTATCCGTTTGGAACGGCTGAAAGAGGGGGGCTATTTTCATCAAAATTCTTTTCAATGAACTTGATGGTATGGTCTTTCGCCAAATAGATGTTGTGCTTTGCAGTTTAATGTCTGATGATGGCTTTTAGTTACACTTTAAGAGCAAACGGTTTTTGACCAACAATGGAGGGTCTTGACTTTGGTCTTACTAATTCAATGTCAAATCCAGCAGTATTCGCCTGATCATTTATGTGATTTACTCAGGTGCTGCCTCATCATCGCTTCAATTCGCACTGGGGACTTCCTGAGGGCAGAGTCGCAGTTCGCCTTCCGCACCGAGGGGTGGCTGGTTTCACATGCTGAAAGTGTTGGTGGAATATTCAAAAAGGTTGATATCCATGATATCCCACTTGACCAAGTGATATGATGTATGATGATGTATGTTTGGTGCTTGAGGTGGCTCCAAAAACGCGCTTGCGTTTGCGTTGGGTGGTCTCGGAGTCTCTCGGAGTCTCTCCCAGAATTGGTTGAAGGGAACAGCAGCAAATCCCAATCATTTGTAAGATCAATGGGAATTTCAGGATCCCATTTGTACAGTACCTCCATTTTAGGATCCTGAAATTCCCATTGATAAGACTAGTGGCTAGGATAAAGGAGAGTTTCCCGAAACCAATCCATTGATCCACACCAATCTTCTGAGATTTGCCCGGTGAAACCGGCTGTGTACAGCTTCAGCGTGGGCCGGGCAGGATGTTGGCTGCGCCAAGCTGCCCAAACTTGGACCATCATGCTGCATATGAATAGAGCAACTTCAGCTTACCTCGGCTATAATGTTAGTAAAGTAACAATAACCCACCCAAATTTTGATGGTTTATACCACCCATAAGCATGTTAAAATTGGGGATGGTGGATCCTATTGCTTTACTAACATTGAGCGTGACATATGATGGCTTTCAGCGGCAAGAAACATCTGGGTTCACCTTCGCGGTTGAAGAGACCTCCCCCCCAACCTACCCATTCATTCAAATGGATCAAAGATCCAAACTCTGATGTAGTGGATATGTTTTTTTTTTTTTTTTTTAACGGGGTAACTTCCGAGGATTGAGCTAGATTCACATTGGAAGAAATCAAGGGTTGAGGCACCTCGTTGTTCGACGGCAACCACATCATATAGCATCGCTCATAGCATCGAAAATTGGGAAACCTGGAAATTGTCATGAACATTTACCCTCTGGTTATGACTAACATAGCCATGGAAAATCACCATTTTTAATGGGAAAACCCAGGTAAACCAATCCCTAATAAATGGAGGTTTTAATGGGAAAACCATCTATAAATGGTTCATTTTCCATGGCTATGTTAAATAACCAGAGGGTAATATAATTAGTAGAGATCATCTACTACAAAAATGTAAATGTAACCCTTTTTGATTTGCTTGGGGGTTCCTACATGTTGGGTAGACGGGGGGGTTTGCCCAAACTTCATTTTGTTTGTCCGGGTTGGGGTGGGGGTGCAATAACGTTCTGTTTCACTTGCACACAGAAATGATGCTACGCTAACGACCCTTTGTCAAAGAAACAAATCATCCCAGCAAGGCATATGTAGATACAACTCGGCTCTCTGAAAACGGACGCAGTTGAGAACGAAAAAACACCCCATCCCTTGTAAGGGTTGTTTTCAACATATAATTGTGAAAAAACATGGAAGTTGAGTTGATGAAGAATTTGATAAACATCTTGCACAAAACTAGAATATTAGCATCAAAGGACAACGATGTACAGATTTCAACATGTGCTTGCCACCACAGCGTCTTCTGTCCGGGCAATCTCCCAGTCTACCCTACATCTACCCTAGATGTTGCATCATTTTTTGCAATGAATCGAGGAATATCACATCTCAAAGAATCTCACTCTTGTTATCTCTTGTTTGTGGGGTATTTATGTATTTATGCTCAGAAATGATGAATCCTTCCATGCTTTGAACAGCTTGCAGCAAAAAAGTGCAGCCAGCTGAATGTCAGTCGAGGTATTTCGATGCTGAGGAGGCAAAGATGCGGAATGACACATCTGGTTGGTGGTTTGGAACATTTGAAATTTCCATTTCATATATGGGTTGTCATCCTTCCCATTGACGAACTCATATTTTTCAGAGGGGTAGGTCAACCACCAACCAGCACATTGGATTCATGGCCTTTTTTTGGGACCCGGACCTATGATTTCAACTGAGCCGTCAGTTTTGGCGACCCTCCAGAGTTCACCAGTGCCAAGAATTGTGCCGCTTTGTTGAAAGGTCCGGACGATAGTTGGCATTTCTAGATGTTGTATAACTTGGCTTCCAGGTCAACTCCGGAACTCTTGCAATAGTTGGATAGCTGGCTCACAATCTCCGTTTCTGAGATCCCACATCCAATGATTGGCAATTAGACGTTACACAGGTTACATACCACACTACAGCTCCAACATAAACATACCTAGAGCATGTCTACCCAAAAATTCCCAATCTCGTTGGTCTTATTGCCACCAAGAATGATAGTTTTTTTTTTTTTTTTGCTGCAGTTCCAGTGAACTAAGTGGCCATGGATCAATACCTATAAATAGCATTTTTAGTGGGATGAACATCCATTTACCAGCTATTTTGATGTTCATCAGGGGTACAAGGTTTTGAGCCATCCCCAAGTGGATATATACCCATATTTCTGGGGATTACATTGATTTTTTATAATCCCCATAGTTTTTTTTTTTAACCCATGGTCATCTCCACCTGCCAGCTCATCCGAGGCGATCGATCGGAAGCCACGGTCCGACGCTGCTGGCGTTTGTTGAGCCGATCGGAGCCTGGAAGCCGGGAACTGATGGGCTGATGGATGTTTAATGGTGATATAATATATCTTTAATTATCTTTACATCAAAATATGTCAAACATTCTTAGTGAATATATATATATATATATATATACATGTGGTGACTTTTGGTGATATATATATATATACATATTCATAGTGATTTATGGTGAATTTGAACATTTGATGATGCGCTGATGGATGTTGATGGGGATCCTGTTCTTCTTGTCCTGTAGCAGTGGAGTTGAAGCCCGTCAATCAGAGCGGGCCCGATCGGAGGTTATCCACGAAGGGCCCGGCGTCCCGAAAAATGTCACTGCTCCAAATTTTCCCCTATACTGCTGGTTGATGGCGGTGAATAGGCCTCCTATCCATAAGGAGGTGGCTGAAAATGGTGGATTTACCTCAGTTAATGAAGATTTTTTAATGGGGAAAAGAAATAACAAGTGGATACCCCTAGACGGTGGATTTAGGGTTTTCTCTTCAATTTTTAGAACCTGGTACAGAGAGCTTTTAATGCTTGGTTGAATTTCCCAACTATCTTCCCATAGAATGTACCATTTATATAGCGGGTTAATAAACATCAAATTTACTAAATGCATTCATATTGGGGGTTCCCAACACATGTAATATTTCCCCGTATCAATGGTACTTCCCCAATGATTAAACAGTCGGCAGTTGCCTGGGCCGAAAAAACG
The DNA here is from genome assembly GCA_947184155.2 of Cladocopium goreaui. NCBI lineage: Eukaryota > Dinophyceae > Suessiales > Symbiodiniaceae > Cladocopium > Cladocopium goreaui. The sequence continues at coordinate 9,465 of CAMXCT020000174.1, forward strand.
ATTTCTGCAGCAGGTGCACGGAAGCAAAGCTGCCTTCGGAGCTGCGATCGCACTTGTCTGCCGCTCTGCCGGCCCGGGGTCCGAGTGGCTGCGGGGCCGAGTTTCGGGCTGCGTAAGCCACTGCGCCCTGTTGGTTGAGTTCGTCATGTCATACTGTAGGGGTTTTAGTATGTTTTAATCATGGGGATAGAAGTACATCTAGCTGCTAAATGTTATACTGTTATACTAATTGATATATATATATATACACATTATATGGGGGGTGATCATCATGCATGAATTGGGAATGCCTATGAACCAACGTGTATGCAGGGACAACATTTTTTTTCCGTCAGCCTTGGTAAAGGCTACTGCACGTAGCCAGCTTCACACCCTTCTCTCTGTTGCAAGCCATTTTGATGGGGTAAATATCAACCCAACCATCAAAAAGTCTCTGATTTTTTTGGTGGGCATCCAAATTGCCCATGTTACACTGGTTGTGGTGCCTACATTTTGGTGGAAAGAGCACTTCGTTCTTTGGCTTGCTGGGTACGCCCTGCTAGGTTGACACTTGGCTTGTGGCTCATGGTCTAAGGGAGCCCTGACCGTCAGAAAAGACCTATCAGCCAAACTGGATGTGGGGGCGTGTGTCCCAACAACTCACGGACCCTAAGTCCACCCAAATGATGAATGAACGGGTACCCTAAATATCCCTAAATCGCGATACTGGCGGTGCATACTGAGGGTTACTCTTTTCACCCATTCTTCTGATGTTTGCTATATATCAAGTGTTAAGTTCTCCCTTGATAGCAATGATGAACACTAGACTGTGATTATATGGGCTCCAGCATACAGTACAGTTCAGCATCCCCCGAACAAATTAGTGATCACATTTGCTCAATATTAGTCATACAAGCATCATCAAACATCCCGAGATTAAGTTATGGTTGTGCCCCAACTTATAGAAATTAAGACCCCATAGCCATGCCATACCCACGAATCAGGAGGGTGATGAAATGTCATTAAGTCATTAACCAATATTCCATTCATATCACCATTCTCCCATTCATTCCATTCATGTCCCTATTATATTCCTATGATATCCCCATTATCATGGACTTGCTGACTGCGGACGATTTGTTGACTGCCAATACTGGAAACCTGGGTTTGCAGGAACAGTTTGACATCATTGAGAGGACTTCAGAAGAAGACGGGTTGCGTATTTCATACCCTAAAACTGAACTAACAGTTTTTCGCTCCCAACGACCTCAGGAAAACAACAAGTGGGTCCTCCACGGCAACCGTGGGAATATTTTTGAAACCGGCCGGAATTGGGCCAAATACCTTGGTTTCCATGTAGAAGCCGATGGATACCAAAAGCAATGGGAAGTTAATGCTGAGCGGGTGGAGGTAGCTGGGGGCTCTCTTATACATTCTTATACAACTTTTCCTCGAACATCCGATGATGACCAATGAGATGAGAACCACGCTGTACTCTACAAAAGTTCGGTCTCTTGCTTTGCTTGGTGCTGACATTTGGGGATGGCGTCGGGCATACAGACTTGACAAAAGTGACGCCAAGTCATTGCGTATTCTCACTAGGGCACACACCCGAACAAAGCTTGAGGCCATGTTATGGCTTGTGGGGCTGTATCCCATGTGGGTCCTTGCCGCAGTTCAAGCCTTCAAGTTTTTGATTTCTATTCTGGAACATGGAGATGTTATGGAAAAAGCAGCTTGGGAACAGTGGAAGCAATGTTGCAGATTGCATGACAACGGATGGGCTTTTGATATGGTTTCCTTTTTCAAACGAATTGACTTGTTAGATCAGAATGGAGGACGTGACAATGTTTTGAATTGGACCGCGCCTCAAGCAAGGCATTGGTTTCCAATTTTTCGTGAACGCTGTAACAACATTGCTGAGCAAGATATGTTGAGGACTCTTCGTTCCGGCAAGTACAGTTTTCTTGTACACGCAATTCCTACTTTTGAATCCCCTCGACCTAATGCGCTATCATTGGGTATGCTTTGCGGCCGCTCGCTGAACAATTTCTTGTTGTCCTCTCACTTGTTGGAAGTAGAGACTGGCAGGTATATCCGGCAACAACGAGAACAACGGTTTTGTCAAGCATGCACACGGTCTTTGGGGCTTAGGGTCCTTGGGGATGAACAACATGCTCTGTCTTCCTGTGTAAGAGCTGCAGAACAGAGACAACTTTCTTTTGCAAAAATCCTATCTCTTTTCCCTGGTGATTCACTACGTCATATTCAGCACAACTCTCTTTTCAATATGTTGAATTCTCTGAACAACTTGTCAACAAATCAGCAAAATCTGGCATGGAAACTAGTTGCGAAGAACACCTTGGCAGTGCAACAAAGCATCCGCAGTGAGTTGGGCACGCAAGACCGCATACCGAACATATGGAAGGAATGTATGAAAAACATATTGCTGAAGTCAGTGACCAAAGCTGCTGAGAAGTATTTCCGTAAGCGCTTGAGGAGACAGCAGAGAAATATGCCAGCACTTCCTGCTATTGTTATTTCCGACGATTCCGATGATGATGTGGAGATTTTGAGCTGAAGATCTTGATGTTTGCCATCCTTGTCCCGTTGCCCTTTTGATTCTGGCTTTCTGCTTATTTTCACACACCTTTTTCACCAAACTAGATCTGTAAATTGCAAAGAACTTTGCGCCGAGGTGCCATTACGGGCACGCAGGGCGCAAGACATGAAATGAAATGAAATGAAATGCTGAAGATGTTTAAACAATGGGAACTCCACTGCTTGCTTTCTTCGGCAAATCCAAGTGATACCACCATTTCTTCCCATTCATATCCCTATTATATCCCTATTACATCCCCATTATGCCCCAATCATCCCTACTATTACTATAATGTATGCATATATTCCCAGCATTTTTCTCATCATTAATCCCCTACTATTCCATTGTTATCCCGTCCCGTTGTTATCCCATTGCTTGTCACATTTAAGATAAATTCCCATTATATCCCCATGATATCCCAAATTCTCCCTATTCTATCCCTATAATACCCCCATAAAACCACACTTTTTCCAATTTTTTCCCATGGTCAGGATTCTTCTCGTTATATTCCCATCATTTTCCCATCATGACGCCAGTATCAACCCATTCTCCCATAGGTCACTTGGTGCCGAGGCCTACATGGTGCCTCAGGTGCGCGTGGTGGCTGCACTGCCCTTGTCGGCCTCCGGGAAAGTGGACCGCCGCGCCCTACTGGAGGAGGAGTCCAATTTCGGGCGAGGCCATGAAACGTGGACAGAAAAACCAGAAAATGGGTTCCCCCTTGAGTTTTTGCAATTTTAATGGGAAGATGCTGCTTAAGAACAGTTGATTTTGGGGTCCTTTTTCAGACAAACCTAAATGGGGGTTTGATGAGGTATGAGGGATCTAGCTGATATGATATACCCTCTCGTAAACTAAGATAGCTATTGAACATGGCCATAGAAATGGTGGATATATATACTCATTGAAAATTGTGATTTTCCGTAGTTTTTTGTATTTTTACCAGAGGGTAATGGTTTAGAACTATAGCAGCCAACTACAATTAATCTTTGGGACCGAGGGGTGGAACCAAGAAAACCATTGTTTATGGCAGATATAACTATAGCACACTACGTATAGCTAATGGGGTGATAACCCAACTTCATCTCTTTCCGCTATATAATCTGAAACATCTCCAGAAGAAACCATGGTTTAAAGGGATAAAATCATATGTTTGGAAACATGGAATGGGAGTGTTTAATAATTAATCTGGGGATGGGATTACAGGTGGAAGCAATACACATGGAGGAAAGAAAGCCAACAAATAGATGGGAAAGCGATGAAATTACCCTCTGGTAATAACATAACTATGGAAAATCACCCTTTTTAGTGGGTAAATCCACTATTTCTATGGTCATTTTCAATAGCTATGTTAGTTTACCAGAGGGTAATCATAACATAAATATGGTTGTAACCAACTGGATCTAATCGTAGATGGGATATACATGAGCTGGACCATGAAGGAGCTTGGGATGCAAACAAAAGTGGGATTGAATCATGGGGTGAAGTGACTTGCTTTCATGGAGGCTTGATTCAAGCAATACACTGGATATAAATGGGCTTGATGAGTGGACCGACCTTAGATGGATACATGATCTTTTGCCATCAATGAGGGTAGACAAAGACTTAAAGATGTCTAAACAGCCAAAAAAACATGCAGGGTATCCAAACATTGGCTACGGGCAAGTTAGTTCAGTGGTACACTGTGGGTCATGATGCATACACTTTACTAAAGATCAATAGAATCAATAGGTACTGCAGCATGTAGGTAGGAACCAATGATGAACTATGTGGGGTTGGGATGAACCCGCTTTCCTTAGCTCTGTGTCCAGGGTTGGTCATCAGTATCTGTGGCAGACTCATTTTTTTCCCACCCCCTAAACATCACCATATGGTGGTATAAATCATTCCCAAACGGTAGGTTCATTACTATATTGTGTTTCCCACATTAACTGTTTTTTAAACAAATTCTGTTTGTGAAATGTTTTGAAGATATCCCCACTACCCACGAGTATTGATGGGGTAGCTGATGTCTCTAAACATACGTGAAAATTGCCCAGAAATCAGGCCAAACGGCCATGGCCAGACACACCTCATGCCATGCTTTGCAGTTTTGCATGTCCTATTGTGGCCGTCCCCAAGCTGACTCCGCAGACTCCGCAGGTAGAGTGGCTCAACAAAAGGAGCGCACCCGCCGCACAGATGTTTCACGCCCCAGCCGCTGAGCAGTTGCCAAAGGCTCTTGCCAAGGAGCAGTTGCCAGTAGCACCAGCAGCTGAGCAGTTGCCACAAGCCAACCTTGGCCAGAAAGGACCTCGTCATGTCCCTGCATCCTCAGCCATGGCGTGGCTGAACAGCGATGCGTTTGGTCCGCGGTTGGACTTGGAAGCCACTGCATCCTCAGATGGGCCGTTTTCCACATCTCAGAGGCGGAGCAGAAATGAACCAAAGGAACAGAAGGATCATCAACAAGCAGCTGAGATGTGTGAAGTGGCGGAAGTGGCGGAAGTGGCGGGCAGACTCCATCAGCTCCAGCACCTGAGAGCCTTGCAGGAACAGTCCATGTCACAATATGTCAAGTATACCCAAGCATTGGCGGCCTTACAGGATCAGATGCGCCAAGGGGATGAGGTGCCAGTGGTAACGTTGACAGTCAAAGGACTGCCTTCATACTACAACGAGGAGACGGGATGGATTGGCCCCCGATGTATGGCAAATGTGGAAAACGATGAGCAAAAATCGAATTTTAGGGTAATTAGATGTAATTAGGTAGACCTCGTCTGAGAAAACATGCCATTTCCATCCATTTCCTAGAATTGGTTTAGGGATGCTTAGGGGAACTACTAAATTTGATGGTATACATCGTAAAACACATTAAAACATTGGTTCCCTGTAGATTTTCAATCAAATCAACCAAGCGAAGATTGGATTGACAAACAATTACTTCAATGACACATGGAACATACTGATAGGAGAAAACATCCTATGCAAAGGCACTGTACCCTCTGGTTAATTATTTAACATATATAGCTATGGAACATGGCCCATTTATAGATTTATGATTTATGACGATTTACCTATTTAACATGGGGATTTCCCATGATTTCCCATAGCTAGGTTAAATTCCCAGAGGGTATGTTTCTTTCCGTTGTTTCTGCAGGGAGAACAACTTACATAGAACACCAAGGAGATGTTGCTGTTTGAGATGGTGAATCGCGGTTTCACGGGCCATTTCGACCTTCTCTATATCCCATACAGCCCGGAGCATGGGAGCAACATAGGCTATGCTGTCATCAATTTCACCCAGCCAGAGTACGCCACGCAGTTCCTTAGACTTGCTGTTAAGACGGTTGTTTCGATGTTTTCTTGTGAATCCATCAGAAATGGGGAATCGGTTGATCTACCCTCTGGTAATTTAACATAGCTATTGAAAATGGCAATTTATAATTGATTTTCCCATTAAGAATGGTGATTTTCCATAGTTATGTTAGTTTACCAGAGGGTAAATCCAAGGTTCTATGCCTTGTTTCATGGCGAAGTCCTGGACGAAGAGATGACCATTTCAGGGAGGAACTTGGTGGTTGATGCTACCCCTCTTCAGGGCTATGAGGCCAACTCCTACCACTCCGCCATTGATCTCGCCTCCCGTACTCTGGCTCCATCTGGAAGCTTCCTGGATCAGTTGCTCCATAAATGGGAGATGCACCCAGAAAATGACAAGTGTCATAGGGAAAGTGATGGCAGTCTGTCGGACTTGGGTTATGCAAAGCCAGATCTGCAGATAGATCAGACCGTGAAGTTCCTCCATGATCAAAAGGCAGCTGCACTCACCAAGTTCCAATGAAGAACTCATAGCATTTTCACCTCAGGGCTGATGGCGATGTCCTTAAATTTTTAAGACAAAAAAGCATGGTCAGCCTCAGCCTCCACAAGAGACGCGTTTTTGGCGCCAGGGACCGAGGTTCGGGGCCTTTATCTCTCCGAAGCCTTAAGCCTTGGCGGTACAGCAGGAAAAGTGATACTGATCCTTCAGGCGCGTGCTCTAGTGACTCTAGTGACTCTAGTCCATCCTTGAACTTGAAGGAATCAAACACGCCATCCAGCAGCAATTGAGCAGTGGCTGCCAAACCCCTGTTGGTTGATGATTAGTTCGGGGATTATACTACCCTTCATATATCGGGGATTGGAATTGGAAATGGCCAGGTCCCCAACCTTCAGTCCTCCGCACCTCGTCCACGTAGCAAGCGGCCGCCTTCTCTGTTTTCACCGGCAGCAGCTCGGGTGTTTGAGCTTCAAAAGGGCAGCTACGTCGACTGCAGTTGGTAAAAGGGTTCAGTGACATGTCAATTGGTGCAACATGTCTGAATTAAATGTACAAATCTACCAAAGTATGAAAAACAGGGTATGCCTTTCTGCACTCCCCCTTGGATGCGTCGTTAGATTGCATCCATTTCTTTCTTTACAGCTCAACCTGCCCTACCCATTGTACTCTGTACAGTACATGCATCCTCTCAGCTCCGTAGCATCTCGTGCTCTCGGGCATCTTCGATCAGTATGGACGGTCTGATCGCCCATTCGCAAAAGCAGCGGACTTCCAGGGATTGGTCTTCCACGGGTGCGCATCGCAACCTCTCGGCACAAGGCACACCATGTAAACGGTCTCGCATAGCCAGTTCGCGGTCCTTGAAGCTGGGTGCATCCACGTGTATCGTGATACACTGTTCCACATGGTGTCCTTAACACCTGAAATCCAAGTTCTGCTCTGCTATGATCTTCTGGTACTCCTGGAAAGTCGCCCTGCCTCCCAAAATGGTCCCACAGGGTTGCCTCTTCATACGCAATGTCTTGAATCGCCGTCTCAATTCGGCCTGTCATACTGCTTGATGTGCTTCCACTTGAGGAGCTGGAAGCTGATGGGCCACTTTGTGGTGCGGCCTTTGGTTTTGGGCCCGCTTTTGGTGGCGCTTTTGGTGGGGCCTTTGGTGTTTGGCCCGCTTTTGACGGGGCCTTTGGTCCCTCCTTTGGCGGGGGAGCTTTTGCAGGCGCAGCCGGGAGCTGGACTGGAGGATCAGCATGACCCTCCAACCCGCCCTCACCAGCCGAAGCTGGGAGCTGGACTGAGGCCCTCTGCCCCAACCCGCCCTCACCGGCGCGTCGCTGCTCAGCCACCGCGAGCTGGACTGGGGATCCCTCCTCCATCCCCAACCCGTCCTCAGCGGGGCTTGGCTGGTTTGACGACCCAGCAGCCGAGGGCAGATGCCGTGGTCTTTCCACGGGTCCGCACACCTCAGCACATGCTCGACCCTCTGCCACTGACGTTTCCTCACCCATGGGGAAACTTCGGCCACGGGTAAAAAACATTCTTTTCCAGTTTTCGCCCAATGCGCCTACTCCTACCTTCCACAGGATTTGGACCATCAGCGTGGTCAGAATGATCAGCACCGTGTAGATGACCATAAAGTTGTGGAAGTCACCTGCTGGTTCATCGTCTTCTTCATCTCCTTGAGCCTTTGACATTGACAACAAGGCCGCCATCGTGATGAGCTTGACGGCCATGGTGGCGACCGATTTTGAGTCGGTCTTGATCTCCTTTTCTTTTTTCTCATCCTTCTCCATTTCAACACCTTTTTCTTCGGGCTGAGCAACTCCCATGCCCATCATCTGCTTCAAAGTTTCCATCCTCGATGAGGTCAGAACTTTTGTGCCCAGGTCCGCCAACATCTTCTCACCAGGGACATGACCCACCTGCCAGTCACCACGCAGCACAGATTGGCGAGCAAACGCCCACCTCAGCCTGAGGTGTCTTGTCCTCCAGCTTCCGCCCTCAGCAACCAAAATGGCCAGTGCAGCTTGCGAATCGCACAATGCCACCTTTGAGATTTCACCAAACAGCTCTGCCAGCACGACGTAAACTGACTCGCCGGCAATCATCGCCTCAACGAGCTCCATCAACTCTGACTCGGCCGTGCTCAAGGTGATTGTGCCCTGCCTGCCGCTTCTCCAGAACATCAACCCATCGTTCACCATAACCACAAACGATCCATGGGACTCATCTGCTTCGGGTGCAAAGCTGGAGTCTGAGTAGACATACAGCGTGATCGGGTCATCGATCTTCTGCTTGTACTGTAGGCCCTCACCTGCAGTTCTCCTGAGATAGGACCTCATTTGTGCTGCTGTGTCCTTGATGCAGTTGGCGGCCTTCAAAACGTTGGCCCCCATCCTGGAAACTCCAAACATCAAATCTGGTCTGCTTCGGGTCACCAGCCAAAGCAACTCACCGATGACCTTCTGGGAAAACTTGACTCCTTCTGGCGAAGGGGGAATCACATCTGGAGGCATCGAAGCTTGGTCACGGGTGATAGGGAGCTTTCGTGGTTTTCCCTCCTCCTCATAGCGCCCAAGCAAGTCTTTGATGTATGCCTCTTGTGAAAGGCACCATTGGACCTTCTCCTCCCCCTCGATTTGGTGGCAAGTCACCTCCAGGCCCAAAAACCTCACTGGTGTCTCGCCAACCCACTCCGGTTGTGTGGTCGCCCAGGTCTCTTGAAACTTCTGAGCAACTGACTTCGCCACCTGCTTCTCGGCGACGATAAAAATGTCGTCGACATACGTCATCACAAGGCCAATGACTCGGCCGTTTGAGATCCATTCTTCTTCTGCCTCTTGGAAGCCTCCTCTGACCACAACCACCTTCCATAGGTTCTGCTCTGACTCCATCGGCTTCAGCTCCAGGCTTTCGCAGCGGCCATCAATGACCACCTTGATGTCAAAGGTCTTGATCGTTTTGTCTCGATGAAGACCCCAAAGCTTTGGTGAGCGCCTGAAGCCGTACACTGCCTTCAATGGCAGGTACAGTGTGTCCGGGTCCAGAAACTTCATCTCCTTCAAGATGTGGGGTGGCTGGACCAAAAGAAGGTCCTCATCCGGCTCCTGTTCCATCTGCGCGTTGAGGAAAGCAGTTCTGACATCCAGGATGCATCCGGCCCACTTCATGCGGGATGCAATCCATGCCAACAACCTCAAAGATGTGGCATCTGCACCACCTGAGTAGTTTTCCTCCCCCTCTTTCTTCTCCTCATAGTTTCCGCAAACAACCCACCGGGTTTTCTTTTTCCCTTCTTTGTGGTCTGGGGAAGGTTTCACAGTGAACACCAGTTTGGAAGGTATGATTTCCAACTTCTTACCCTCCTTTTCTGCCTTCTTCTTCAACGCTTTGACTTCATCCTTTGACAGCTCCTTCAAGGCTGCCTTCTCAATGGTCAGGGACTCCACCTCGCTTCTCACTGATGGGATCCACTCCGACCAGTTTCTGACCACCTCCTTTGGTGAGATGACCTTTGTTTGAAGGATCTCATCTCCATCCTCCTTCACTTCAGCCATTTTTCTCAGCCTTCCCAAAATTCTGACTTCCTCGGCGGCCAGATCTGGGTCGTCGTTGATGATGGACTGCATCTCATCCTCCACCACCTTCATCAATCTTTGAACTTCAGCCTTTTCCTTTTCTTCCAGCACCTCCTCAGGATCTGCAACTGAGGCATCCATTCTCCTCACTGCTGATCTGCCTCTGATTCGGCGTCGCTGTTCTTGTGCATCTCGCCCTTCTCTTTCCACCGCAATCCAAACCGTCTCATCCTCCGGCTCAGTGGTGGGCGCCAAAATGTAGCGCGTAAGGCGTGGGGCTTCGCCTTCTTTGATCACCCAATGACCATGGTTTTCCACTGCGTCGCTGTTCTTGTGCATCTCGCCCTTCTCTTTCCACCGCAATCCAAACCGTCTCATCCTCCGGCTCAGTGGTGGGCGCCAAAATGTAGCGCGTAAGGCGTGGGGCTTCGCCTTCTTTGATCACCCAATGACCATGGTTTTCCACTGAAGGGCATAGATACTGAACCTTCTCCACTCTGGGGTCCAGGTCATCCCGCCTCCATGTCCGCTTTCGGACTCTTACTTCTTCCAAAAACCTTGGCCAACTTGGTCTTGTCTCCATCCGGACACATCGGTACACCTCATTGACGTACCTCAAAGCCCATGGCCACCATTTCGCATCTTCACTGGCCTGCCTCAACGTTCTGCGGATCTGGTTCTTGAAGTCCTTCACCGCCATTTCAGCTCTGCCGTTTGCGGCTGGATCATCACCTGGTGTTTTGGTGAGAAGGCTTGTCCCTGTCAATCGGGTGTTTAGTTCACATCTGGGTGTTTAACGTTTGGCTATGTTTTGCCCTCTACTTCTGAGCTGGTTTCGCATGACTGGGAACCTGCTTGCTCAACTGCCATGTCGTGTTTCTATCTAGAACTTCTTTCGAGCAATCTCAAAATCCCAGTGATAGTTTTGCTGGCTGCTTCTTGAGCTGGTTTTGCATGACTGAGAACCTGCTTCCTCAGGTCATGGTCCAAGTTTCTAGGAAGGATCACCTTCGAGCAGTTTCAAAACCCTAGTCTACTAAGTTTTGCAGGCTACCCTGTTTCCTGAGAGCTTGGTTGTGTCACGTTTCTAGGAAGGACCATTTCCTGGCAATTTCAAAATCTCAGTCATTTTCAGAACAGCACAACCGCGGCATGAAGCGAATGATTTTTCCCATGGCACGGCTGATTCGTTTCACAACGATTTGTTTTGTATCGTTTCTTTTCCCGAGCGGCCTGGAGCCGCTGAGCTGCCACGTGCAGCTGAATATGATTTTTGATTTTGTGAGTTTTTGATCAAAACGCATCTCGGAAACCACTACTTTGCAGCCTCTTTGGCATTTCCTTGTGACCATCATGGCGTTGTTGCGGGACCCGAAGCTGCTTACTTATGTGAAGGATTTGTCCCAGTATGCTTTCTGCGTGGACTTGGACCCAAAGGTGAAGATGGCAGACGTTGCCTATGTTCCCCAGGATGGAGAGTGGTGCGACATTGAGGGCCAGCATGCGTATGAGGCTTTGCATTGGTGGTTGAAAGAGCAATCGATGAACTTTTTCCAGGACGACACAGTTGTTGTTTTCGAAGCTCTTCGCTTCATTGTTCAAGAACATGAAATAGGGCCTGGTGATGTGAAGATGCTGGTTTTTGACGTGGATGAGCAGCAGCTCAAATTGATCTGGTTTCGCTGAGAGGCATTTCTTTGTATATATGTCCTATACAAGATTTGTTCAATACGGTTTCGTTCAACCGTAGGATCTTATTTTAATGCATCTGTGTGCCTTGATGCTGTGGTGAAAAATGGAAGTTTTTTTGTGCCACAGAAAACCATGCCAATGCCTGTGCGAATGCATTTTTAACCTGAGCCGGTTGATCCCGACATTTTCAGATCAATCATGCCTCAAATCTCCATCTTATGGAATTGCATGTCCAGAAAACTCGGGTAGTATCTTACTCCATTTGAAAACATCAGGTGTTTAATTTGTTCATAGTGACGCTCACAGCGCACATGGATTCATCGCCTTGCAGACCACGGCTGCGAAGGCTGCTGTGCTTCAATTTAGATTCGCCAGAGATCCAGTGGCCTGACAACCAACTTGGGCTAGAAGATTCTGACGGGCTACCTCCTGATGAGCCTAGAATGGAGTTGGTGGTAGAACAACGTGAGTTTCCTTTGTTGTCATCAGATGACGTCATCCTTCCCTGTGAAAGCCAGGCTGAAACGGTATTGGATACCGCTGAGGATGAAGATACCTCTCAGTTTTCTTTCGACTTGAACGATCAAGACAGAGTTCGAAGTGAATGCTTGGCAGCTCGCCGTGGCGGGCGGCGGTGGAAAACCCTGAAACAAGTGAGGCAAATTCATTTGAAGAAACTTCAAATTGTGCGGCTGCATCTGTTTTTTTCAGGTGCGTAATTACCATGATAAATTTGGATATCTTTTTCCCGCTGCCTTAATGCTAGTGGGAATTCGTTCTGCAATGGGAGGGCTATGCCAGTTTGGTGTTTGAAAACGTTGCTGTTTTGCGAACTCCTTGATCACTATTTTGCGGTGAGCCAGGTCAGTGAGTGATCGTGATGGTGTTTGTTTGTTTTTTTAAACTTGGTACTGGCCGCAGGCACGTTGAAACTTGCCAACATGTGTAGACAAGACAGTGGTGGTTCAAGTCAGTAATCTCGTTTCTCTCAAAGAACCAAAGAGATTATTTACAGCTGACACAGGCTGACATACCCCCAAAAGATATAATAATACGTCACCACATGTTTTTTTTCCAAAAGTTTGGTTTGCTGTCGACGACAGTCGCAGCTTCATGGCGGGGTATGGCCTTGATGCGCACTGGAATTTCGCGCTTTCAAACGGAAGATTCTACGATGCAGCCCAAGATGGCATCATGTCCGAGAAATTTTTAGTGCCTCGTCAGGTGGGGCGGCCAGTTTTGCCATTATGACGTGACTCTGTGTTTGTTTTCGCACGAGGTCCGACATTAAGGTTTTTAAGTTTAGCTGCGCGCCTTTTTTTTTCACATTAAGAATCGAAAATTACATGGGCCATCCTTGCAGGGAGACTGCAATTTGCTCCAGCATCAGCCTCAACATCTGCCGTTCAGTGAGCAGAGCCGTGGCCTGTAATTTTGGGGTATGTCAAGGAGTTGCGAGTTAAGACAGGTTCAATATTTGTTTGAGTTTTTTCTGCGCAGTTTTTTTGCTTTGATGTGGGGTGTACTATATTGTACGGACGTGCATATGTTGGATGTATGTGTTATATCGCGTCTCACTTTAGTGTTTATACATATATATATACTTTAGTGTATATATATATGGTTTGATTTGTGGGTCGCGAAGATGCCTCGCCAGAAACTCACAAAAAAACGCATCAATATGTCTCAGTTTAGTGTTTGTTTTTTTATATATATATATATATGTGTATAGACTCTAGTGTGTGTATATATATATATGGTTTGGTTTGTGGGTAAATCGCATCACTGTCTTGTTTCGCAAGCATCCTGAGGACTACATCTCCAGTGATGGTCGGAGAGGGTCCTGACTGCAACGTGTCTGAGCAGCCGCCAGCTCACCAGTGGCTCGTGGAGAATTTGGCATGTTTGTTTTGTGGGATCTTTGTGGTTTTGGGGACGTTTCAGCATCAGTTCGATCATGTTTCTATTTACGCTTGAGATTGCTGGGACCCTGAGGGCTTCTGCTACAGCGGATGCAGGCGCAGCATCTTCTGCCTCTCAGCCTTCTCAGAGTTCAGCTTCAGAAGCAGCGCCCACGGATGCAGCTTTTAATCTGTAGCTGGGTTTCTGCAGGTGAGGTCTGCTGCAATTTTTTTCAGGGGCTCACAAGTTTGATCTTCCAGGTTCTTCATTCTGATTAACTTGAAGATGTTGTTCTAATGTTTTGGCAGCCAGCTAAAAAGGACCATAGCACATGGCCAGCTAAGCGGACTATGATCCGCTGAGCGGACTATGATCCGCTGAGCGGACTATGATCCGCTGAGTAAACTAAAGTTTAAAGTTTTAGAGTTCAGAACCGAATTCAAATTTATTTAATTTTCTTTCTTTCGAGTCACCTTTTGATGTTGAGGCGAAATGACAAAGCGCAAAGCCTTTCTGCTGCAGACATGCAACCTCCATGTGCAAACTCCACTGGAACCTGGCCTGGCGCAGCTGATGCTGATCGTAGTGACCCTGTGCAATCTTGGCGTGCAAAGAACGCCCAGTATTGGAAGTCATGGCGGCAGTCCAGAAACTGGACACCCAAACGTAATGCTGATGGTGTTTCGAATCGTCAACAGACGCTTCAGCAAACAGGCAAGAAGCGAAGGCGTGCAGGAATCAATGTTGAATACTACAACCATGTAAAGGGCAAGCCTTGGCTTTACGAATACGAATGGTGAAAAGAACTTGCCGCGTAAATGCTGAGCAGCCTTGTTGGAAGGATTGCGTCTAGACTCACTGAGGATGTTTGTTTATTTCCAGTCGACATGATTGAAAGTCTTGGAATAGATGGCATGTTTTTCCTTGTTGACATGCTTGCAAGTCTTGGAACAGATCTTGCAACCGCCCAGCTCATGAAACAAAAGCATAACTCTGCAGGTGTTTCTCGAGGTCCCAAGAAGTAGTGCCAGGTCAGGTGCCAATTTTGCAGCGATGGCGCCAGCCCTCCTTCAGTACAGAACTGCATCACTGAAAACTTTGAAGAGGTCCAATAAGAAGTCACTGACCACTGGCCATTGGCAACAGATGCCGCCTGTCGCAGCAGAGAAGGTGTCACCGATGCTCAAGAAGTTCAAACTCAACGAAGAGTTCCTTCTCTGCATGCGGCCGATGGTTGCGTTCAAGTGGGTCGCTGTTGCAGAGGCGGCGAATGATGATGGCAGCCGCCATGCAGTGATTTTGAAGCGTTCCTTGACTTTTATTGAGGAGCAAAGCATCGATTTTAATCATTCAAACCCTGGGGCCCTGAAGGCGAAGACTCAAGATTCTTTTATGTTTTCAACTTGAAGAACGGTGAACAAGTGAATTGTGATTTTGCTGACTTGTGACATGATCAATATTTGTCATGTTTTTTTTCCAAAAATAAAAACGCGAAACGCCTTCAAATCACTGCTGCTGTTTGCAGGCAAGACGGACGAAGACTTGGGCATGCTTGTGCAGACCGTGAAGGAGCCACCTGTCTTGACTGCTGATCTTCAATATCAAACGCCGCCTGAGTCTGAGGACAAGAAGCAGGTTGTCCTCCGTTTGCTGACCATTGCAGGTCAGTCAGTTGTGGACAATATCATTTTCAAGCCGACTGACAAGGTGACCAGAACATTCCTCCCGAAGATCGAGAAGCAGCTTGCAAAGTGCAGGCGGTGGACGGAGGCACTCTGGGCCTATTTGATCCCTTTGCAGTTTGTAGTAACCACATAACCGTAACCTTTTTTTTTTCCAGTGTTGTTTGCTGCAACCCGTGTGTTGCTTTTTTTACAGGTGGAATGCAAGCAGATCAACATTTGCTTTGGCAAGACGATCATGAAGAAGTGCCACCATGAGTTGGAAGTGCAGGATCTCATTGATGTCCTCGCTACTTGCCCAGAGGAGGACCACAAGGGTATCTTTCAGCACGCCAAATGGCCAAGGCTGAAGCGCCAGTGAAATGTTCAGAGTGAAATGCTTGTGGACAAGAGAAGAAAAGGCCGCTTCTAGTGGTTGTCATTGTACCAGCAGTCTCGTATTGAAATGGGTATGTGGAAATGAGCGTGCGCGCTGAGCGGCCACGAGCAGTGCTGTAGTCTTAAGGCTTCTTTTTGTCAATCAGCAAGCCTGTTTGCAATGACTGATTTTCAAAGGTCTTGGAGTTACATGTCTGACAGTTCGTTTCATGTATTATAATTCTCTGGCATCTGGCCATTTGAATTGGCTATATTATTTTTGCAGCCGGCTGATGTCAGCAAAAATGTATAGATCGTGATGTGTTTCTTGAAGAGATCAGGAGCCTTTTGCAATGGATCCTGCTCGTTGACAGAGTCGATCCCGTTCCTAGCCAGTGGATGGCTCAGAGCTAGGAGATGAAGATCGTCGATGCCGCTACCGCCAGTGAATGATTCAGATCTTGAAGATGAACCAGCCGGTGATCATGATGTGCTCCGACCCATATTGGACAGTGAAGAAGAGCAAGTGGTGGTTCATGAGAAACTTCATGAGAACCGCCCTGCCAAACGGCGACTCAAGAAACTTCAGCCGCTGGCTTTAGAGGCTGCCTTGCTATCTGAACACAGGGTCCGCTTACGAAGGGTGGTTCAAGCAAAGTGCAAGTGCAAGGATGCAGGGTGCAGGAAGCCATGGGCCGGGCCTGATCAACAGCAGGCTTTTGACCAACTGTTAGATAAACGGGTGCAATTGCACGGGTTGCCGAAGCTGGAAGCAGATAGGGCTTTGTATGACATGGTCTCGAGGCAGCCGAAGCGATCCCGGACTGACTGTTTGATGCTTCAAGGCCATGAAGTATGCCAACGAGCCTTCGCCTTGCTGTTGGGAATAGGGACTAACCGATTCCAGCGCTTGCGTTCTGGTGTGATTACAGGAGATGGTTGTCCCGATGATGGCCGCTTTGTGCCAAGGGCGCACAGGATTTTGCCCAAAGATTCTACACGCCCTTTGTGCGTGGAGTTTCTACAGAAATTGTATGTTTCAGTGGCAGAGCCGATGCCCGAAAGCAAAGGTCCTTCTGATAATGGTTCAGCAGGGCCTCAGCTCAACGAGACTCAGTGTGACCGTGTCAAAAGGCGTGGAAAACGTCCTCGCCATCTCTTCAAGCAGACTGAAACTGAAGGTTTTCATCCCCAGGCGAAGTTTCTGCCACCAGGCACCATCACTGAATATCTGGAGCTGTGCAGAAGTGAATATCCTGATGTCCGCATCAGCCGGCGAGTTTTCACCAGGGATCCATGAACGCATTCAGAGGGGGCCGCCGTGGAGTTTGTAATTCTGCCAGTCATTTTTGGCTTGGTTCAAGCAAGGACAAGATAGGAAATGCATTTGGGTGCCATTGGAATCCACATTTCTAGAGACCCTCACCCGCTGGATTGGGATTTCATCTGGTTTCTCCTGAAACAATTTTGTCTTCAGATGTCTTAAGACTGGCCCATTTGCATTTCTTTTCTTTCTTTCTGAAAAGAATCCCTCCAACCAAATTGCAAATTGGTTGCAACAACATGGCATTAATTGCTGAATGCATTGGCTTGGCGGTGTGGTTTGGGGCAGCATCATCTTTGCGGTTGAGGCATGGGAGGAGTCCTATAGGCACCTGTTGTACATCCGGCCGCGCAGCCAACATGCTCGATGCAATCAATGCTTGAGGCACAAACTGTTGATCCGAAAATTGAAAAAGCGGCCTCTGGCGCGCAGAGCGCAGCTACTTCTTTTTAAACAGCACCTGAGTCGTCAATACCGCGACAGGACTTACTACTGGAGTCTACGTTCCGAGTCCTTAGTGGGAATGACAGACACTGGCCTTGTCACTGTATGCTTCATTCTTGATTCCATAGACCATGGAAAATTTCAATACCCGAAGCACATGGGACTTTGGGCGAAGGAATTCTCGACATTTTGCAAACCAACTCTTGGAACAACTTGTGTGATAGCACACGGGTATGGATGCTATCTGTACTTGTCGGAGGGTCGCACCCCCCACGATTCGTCGTGGACGTGCGAAGTCATTGCTGCGACCTTGCACAACTTGACTGAACAGTTTGACATCGAATGGCGCAAAGTGAAGCTGGTCTTGTGCGGAGACAATAGCTCTAAGGAGCTAAAAAACAATTCAGTAATTCGCCTTCTATCAGGGCTGACTGCTTCTCAAAGAATCTACTCGGCCGCTCTCTACACGTTAGAGAGCGGACACTCTCACGAAGACATCGATCAATATTTCAGTTCCTTAGCAACTGCAGTCGCAGGTATGACTGAACTTGCAACTCCATCAGATTACATACTGGCCTTGCAGCAGTGGATGGACACTTGCGGGCTTCGTCCGCGTGAGCGCGTGAAGCAGGTGAAACTTGTTGACCGCGTGAGGGATTGGAACCTTGATTGTGAATTTTATCCGGGTTTGGGCATTCCAAGAAAGCCCTTGGAAGTTTGGAAAAGTTTTGGTATTTTCATATTTCATAGGTTTTGACCTCTATTTCTTGCACTTCCTGGGGCCTTTCGTTCAAACCTGCCAAAACGTAGAATTGGCAAATCTTTGCACATCAACATAGATATATGTATGTATGTATGTATCTACCTATCTATCTATCTATCTATCCATCCATCTATCGAACTATCTGTAACTATCTACAATATTGATGTAAATATACTCATATACATATATAATCATGATTATTTAGATAAATATGCAAAAACTAATATAAGTACATGCATATTTTAATAAAATGCATGCACATTAAGACACCCCCACATGTATATTACAGTAGATGGCTCAGAATCTTGAGTTGCGCCATCTATGTCAAAAAAAGAATGGGGGATAGATGGCTCAACTCCCTTTAAAACAGGTCAGTTGAGCCATCTATGTCCCTAAAAATGACATATTTTTTGCAATCTTCTGCGCCGGTTTCCCCCCATATCTTTTTCTCAACATCAAGCTGCCTTTTTGGGACATAGATGGCGCAACTCCCACTCATTCGCCAAAATCAGGCTGGGAATGCCCACATAGATGGCCTTAAGATGGCACAATCTCAATATAGCCTCCAAATGGCCCAGCATAAGCCCGAAACCGACCCAGAATTCAACCTCAACTGAACCATGCTTCGGTTGGGGTTGAAATTTTAGGCCCGAGAGCCGCAAGCACAGCCCCAAATGACCCAACAAAGGCCCAACATAGCCCTAAAATTGTCCAACAGAGGCCCAACATAGCATCCAGATGGCCCGGCATAAGCCCGAAACCGACCCCAAAAAAAACCCAACCGAAAATTTTTCGTTTTTTTTTTCCGGCCCGAAAGCCGCCAGCAAAGCCCCAAATGACCCAACAAAGGCCCAACATAGCCTTAAAATGGCCCAACAGAGGCCCATGTTGGGAGCATTTGGAGCTTCTTGGGGCTATTTTGGGCCATGTTCGACAATCTGGGCAGCTTTTGGTGGGCCAAAACTAAAGGGCTCCTTGCTACTTAAAATTGACCGGACCAAGGAGCCCCCAGATACGTATAATATATATATATATATATGCCGAGTGCGTACGCAAAAGTTGCCATAATTCATTTGTTCTGGCAGCAGTAAGGAAGGTGCACCTTCACCAACTTTTCAAATCGAATCAGCTGACTGGAGTGGGTGGACCAGGAGCCCCACACGCATTTGAATTTACCAGAGCGCACGAGTTTTCCCCAGGACGGTGTCGGGAACGCAGGGCGGAATGTTGGGTGAAACATTTTCTATGTTCTATTTGAAAAGTACCATTTATTAGAGGTCCAAATCTGACATGGCTATGCGTATGGGTTAAACATATTTCAGTTCTCATACCAACAGTAGAAGCTAGAACTGAAAATAGCAGCGGGCGTGATCCGCTAAGCGGACTATGATCCGCTAAGCGGACTATGATCCGCTGAGCGGTCTTTCGACCGCTGAGTAGGTTTAAGACCAGCCATAAATTATGCAATGTGTTTTATGATGAAGCAGCTCAGGAGATTGCGATGCCGTGGACAAGAATTTCTGGAAGCGGCAGCAAGTGGAGATGTCCGATTTTGATTCTATCGTTAAGAGCCTTGATGGTCGGTCACCCATTACAGGCCCTTCCCTAAAGCATCCCAGGAAAGTACATTTTCTCATCAGCAGCCACCGGGGTGCAGTTATCACCTCTTACAGTGAAGAACCAAAAGTATATGGCGTTTTTTTTTTCAAAATCTGCTCGCCACCAAAGTGACCCGAAACATAACATAATCATATTTAGTTGGAAACCCAGAATTTCTGCATCCTCGATTTTAAAATGTTTTTGTTGTCTGTTTTTTACGTATGGAAAAGAGGGTCCACATGATTATGAACTGTATGGCCCCTTGTTGCAGCCAAATTTACTGGTTGAAATTGGCCGAGGATGAGACAGTACACGTCCGACGAGGAATACCTGCCAACTGTCCTTTTGCACGTGGCCAGACATGCTTTCACAGATGCTTCGGACTTGCCAAGAGGTTTCCATATCTTTGCTTGGTAATTTTTCATTGTAAAATGTTTTTTCTCGACCAGCGCATAGTTTTCGTGATTGAAGTGTTGTTTGCAGGGTTGGCCCTTTAAGCCCACTCAGTCTTCAACCCCGACAAAGCGGCTCGAGATGATGATCCATCAGGAAATCCGAAAGAGCTCAGAAAATATGCTGCCAGAATGAGATCCTCAGAACGCATGGTCCCTTTTTGTTTGTGCATGCACGAACATGTCATTTTTGCATGGGGGGAACTTGTTGAAGTAATCCCACTTTGGAATTTTATTCAAGTTTTAGACATGTTGGCAGCTTCAAAAAAATTGCAATGTTGAAGAACAATTTACACCAAGGAGCGGAACCATATTGCCTAAACAGGGCAGCCCAACACTTGGAGAAGATGGCAAGCAATACTGTTGAGCGACTGCCCCCATTACCTATTGGGAGATTCTTTGGAGCTGGCCCTGCAATTGGGCGTGCTGCGCATGCCAACATACCGCAGGGAGTGGATTACAACCCAGTTTCTTCAATCATTTTTTCTGGGAAAGTTTTCTGTGTTTTGCTTTGTTTGATCCCTATGATATGTACATGCACACATATATGTATATATGTAAGTATGTGTATATGTATGTATGTATCTATGTATATATGTATATGTACACACACACATATATATATAATATATCTATATCTACATCGAAAAAACAGGTTGTGATCTTACTTGATTTACCAGGTGCATGTGTCCACTTGACACTTTGTGATCCAATTTAATTCCATCAGGCTCCAAATCGAATGGTCCTACGCCGAGAAGGACTAAGGCCAGATGTTTTGACAAGTTTTCGTGGGCGGCATGCTGAGAGGGAAATGTTTCGTGTTGCGGCCCGTCTTTGGGCCCAGGGTTATATGGATTGGCCGGCTGCAAAGAAATTGGCCGAGGAAGCGTTTCAAGAAGTTCCTGTAGAGTGATTTTACTTTCAACTATATACTGCTATTTTGCCAAGAGCGATCGTGGATCATAATCACAACTGCAGCAGCGCAAAAAAGAGAAATCATCACAACCCACAGCATCGTGTGGCAAGTTCTTTTTTTGATGAAATGAAATTGATTTCATCACAAACGTGCACCTCAGACAAGGTATTCACAACTTGGACATAGCTTTGAACACACACATCAAAATTGAGATAGGCTATTGATGATTTTTGTGATGAAATGAAATTCATTTCATCAAAAAAAACAGGCTTTCTCCACCAAACCCTTGTGTGATGAATAAATGGGTTGCCTTGCATAGTTTTGTGATGAAATGAATTTCATTTCATCACAAAAACGCAACCCTAAACCCTAAACTATAAGGTATGATCGTGCGGCCTCACATCTTAGACCTATCAAAGTGGGATTTTGATGGATGGTTTTGTGATGAAATGAATTTCATTTCATCACAAAAACGCAACCCTAAACCCTAAACTATACGGTATGATCGTGCGGCCTCACATCTTAGACCTATCAAAGTGGGATTTTGATGGATGGTTTTGTGATGAAATGAATTTCATTTCATCACAAAAACGCAACCCTAGACCCTAAACTATAAGGTATGATCGTGCGGCCTCACATCTTAGACCTATCAAAGTGGGATTTTGATGGATGGTTTTGTGATGAAATGAATTTCATTTCATCACAAAAACGCAACCCTAGACCCTAAACTATAAGGTATGATCGTGCGGCCTCACATCTTAGACCTATCAAAGTGGGATTTTGATGGATGGTTTTGTGATGAAATGAATTTCATTTCATCACAAAAACGTAACCCTAAACCCTAAACTATACGGTATGATCGTGCGGCCTCACATCTTAGACCTATCAAAGTGGGATTTTGATGGATGGTTTTGTGATGAAATGAATTTCATTTCATCACAAAAACGCAACCCTAAACCCTAAACTATACGGTATAATCGTGCGGCCTCACATCTTAGACCTATCAAAGTGGGATTTTGATGGATGGTTTTGTGATGAAATGAATTTCATTTCATCACGAAAACGCAACCCTAAACCCTAAACTATACGGTATAATCGTGCGGCCTCACATCTTAGACCTATCAAAGTGGGATTTTGATGGATGGTTTTGTGATGAAATGAAATTCATTTCATCACAAAAACGCAACCCTAAACCCTAAACTATACGGTACAATCGTGCGGCCTCACATCTTAGACCTATCAAAGTTAGATCTTGGTGGATAGTTTTGTGATGAAATGAATTTCATTTCATCACAAAATTAAGAAATGAACTTTCCTGTCGTCACGAAAACGCAATCCTAAACCCTAAACTATACAGTATGATTGTGCGGACTCGCATCTTAGACCAATCTAAGTGGGATTTTGATGGATGGGTTTGTGATGAACTGAGTTATGTATCATCACAAAGATATAAGCTCGAACCCTTAAATTCTAGTCTGATTGGATTTTTCTGTGATGATATGACGGTAATTTCATCAGAAAAACGCGGTTTTACACCTTAAAACTTTACTGCATGATGATTGTTGTGCCTCATACCCTGAACCCATCAAAGGACTACGGGATGGTCTTGTGATGAACTTATTATATAACTGGCCGTCATTTCATCGCAGGAACGAAACCTTAAACTGCAAGGTATGATCAGTCAGCTTCACATTTGAGACTTATCAGGGATGGTTTTGCGGTACAGAAAAAGTTGATAAGAAATGATTTGTGATACGATTGGAACCTTGAACCCTAAACTTCAGAATGTGACTTGTAAGGTGTTTCTAAGATGGGACAGTTCGTTCTACCAGTTTCAATCTTCAACTACGGGGTTTGGTTGATTGGATTGTAGGGGATGTCCCTAAACCCTAAACCCTAAACCTTAAACCCCACACCCTAAAACGCTAAACCCTAAACCTTAAACCCGAAATTCTAAAACGCTAAACCCTGAACCCTAAAACCCTAAACCCTAAACCCTAAACCCAAGACATATGAACCCTAAACCCTAAAACCCTAAGCCCCAAACCCTAAAACCCTAACCCTGAACCTTAGATTCGAGAACCTTAAAAATCCTACTCCGATAAAAAACCTATAGAACCATAAGCCCAAACCCTGAACCCCCTAAGCTTGAAACAGGCACCTTAAAACATATCCCTTGACATTTTGAAAACATGAACGCAGCTTATGTTTCCTGCAGGGTTTTTGACGCTCATCAGCTCAGGCGTAGTAGTGCTTGTGCCATCAGTGGCATTGGCATGGGCGGGAAAAGGAAGTCTAATCCAGGTGCTGGTGATGGCAGCGCAAGCAAGAAGCTTGCGTTGCGTGATGGTGATGATGGATGCATCAGCGCCGAGTGCAGGAAGGTGGTGAACCTGGTGGTCTCCTGGATGTTGGGGGCTTATGTCCCGAGAAGAATATGTACCGATGCAATTCAAATCCAATCTTTGGGGCTGAGGCATGACAAGCAAAAGGATTGGCAGTCGTTGCCCAATTTCTTCCATGAATTCTTCAAATCAGAGGAGAGCGCAGCTCTTACTGTGATTCCATTTCTTTTTAACTGGAGTCTGCAAAAGGAAGAGCTTGGGAAGTTCTTGGCCTGGACCGATGTGACCTTCCCTGTCGACCCCGCAGTGTCAGGGCCTTATGTGTTGCAGCTGCTACCAAGTAATAAACAACAACTGAGCTGAAGAACTGCCAAGGTCATATTTGCAGAAGTCTGACCTGAACCAGAAGGGCAAAGGGGTTTACCTTAGACCATGGATGTTGACCTTCCACAAGGATGCAGGCTTGAAAGGCCTGGTCGACCCAGCCAGAACCTTAGATTTGAAGGTCCTTTGAAAAAATGACTGAGTGTTGTCGCATATGTGCGAGGAACAGCTGCAACAGATCACGGAGTTGATTTGCGCACAAGGGTTCCAGCCTTGTTTTGTTTTTTTTGGGGTTTGTGGGGGAATTGTTGTGCCTTGTGCTTGTGTTGGTGTGCAGTGTAGTGCGCGAACCAGTCCAAATTTCATGGTTCAGACTTGCAGGTTTCTGAGTGATCCGAACCTGGGCTGTGAAAAGCTCTTGATTTCCGCGCCGGTCGGCAACATGTGCTCAGCAAGGCCGAAGTTGAGCGCTGCAGATGTTACTGCAGACCCCAAGGACCTTGTAGATCCAATGGGCTTGTTGATAGTGAAGGGGTGGACGCGAGCTTTTTCAGCGTGGGTTGTCATGGTCAGCATGTATGACAAGACCGAAATCTACGAGGCTTGGGCCAGGGAACAATTGCATGATGTCTTGTTGAAGCTTTAGGCCACCGCCGGAAGTTTAAACGGAAAATGACTGGCCCATTTTTGGCCAGGCTGTTCCACTGGGCATCAAGGAGCTGGGTGCTCAAAGGGCGGATTTATTATGATCATGACAAGTAGGATCGTTTTTTTTGTCCTGCCCAGGTCATTGGGCACAATCCACGCGGCAGTGCAGATGTCAGACCCATCTCAGCCTGATGCAGTGATTGGCCTTGTGATTCAAAACAGAGGCAGCTTCAAAGTCTTTTCTTCACCAACACAGTGGTGTTTTGCAATTTCCCGCAGAATTTTCCTTCGGGCACAGAAGTTTTTGCAGGAGTGACAATGCAGTCGAAGGTCCGCAAGAGACCCAACTGTTTTAACCTGCTTCATCAGCTTCGGTTGCTGGGCAAATTCGGTGAAGACATGGAGAAGGCCTTTTTGTTTTAACACTTGTTGCCTCTTCTTCCGAGCAGTCTTCCCTGTCGATGGCAGAATCTATTTTTGTTGTATCTTTGCCTGCGCAGGTTTGGGATGATGTATCCCAGTTCCAAAGTGCGTACCAGCTAGGTGCTGGTGAGGCCGCTGCGGCCTTCAATCTTCTAACGGAGGTTGATCCCAGAGTGACAGACATGTTGGAAAACATGGTGCAGTCACTTGGCAACCGAGCCTCTACTTGTAAACGAACCTTCACCACGTGTGGCTCACAAGAGACATGTTCTAAATAATAAATTAAACCCTTGAAAGTTTCTGAGGCAGTGGGGCTTCTTCAAGTTCATTTCCCACGAGCCGCTGAAGTCAGGACTGTTCAATCTTTCGTGGAATGGAGGAGTGGGCATTTACAGCGCGTGGGAGTCAATTCTTCTCAACAACCGGGAGATCACCCCTGCTGATGGCCCAACGCATGGGTTCGGATTTCGAATCGACTTCTTCCAAGTTTAGAAAAGCTTACGTGCAAAAGGACATTGATCCTTAGCTTGGCACATGTCTTGACGTGACATTGTAGCACTAGCGGAGCATGGTATCAATATGGACTTATTCGATAGCAGCGGTCATCGAACCGCTTTCTCAGGAACATTTGCAGAGAATTTCTGCGGCTTTTCTTGCAGCTTTGGAGGCATTCAGAGCCAAAGTTCCGGATGATTACTACAATCAGGAGGAAGCAGGACTTCGAAGTGCGTTCCTGGCCACAAACCAGACATATGCCACATGAATTTACTATATATTATATATCTATATATATATATGTATATATATATATATTCAAGTGGCAGTTTCACCTCAATGCATCTTGTATATGCTTGTGAACCTCTTGATGTCCAGCGAGGTTCTTTGCCAAGCACCTGGATTCGGATTTGGCTTGCATGGTGGAGAGAACGGTGCCGCCGATCCAGCTTGAATCGATTGGGAAATTCAAGAGTGCTTTGTTCAAGTACCAGAGAAAGGCTCGGCCAAGGGATTTTTTCTTACCAACCAGCCTCGCATCTCAGTGAATGAGGCGTAATGTTTAACCATAATTGCAGGTGCAAGAGCAGAAGGATGCTGAGTCTGAAAAGTTGGCAGAAGAGATGCGCCGCTTGAATGCCAAGCAGATGGAGTCGAAAGTCGCAGAAGACATTTCTTCGGTGACTGCTTGGGCAGAGAGGTTCCAAGCCGATGCGAACCGTCAGGGAAACCTTGATGTGAGGTACTTGGCAGAGAGATACCAAAGGGGTTGCGATTTCTTGGATCGATTCTCTGCCGAGAAGCACAAGTACTTTAACCTTGAAGTTTCCCACGACAGGTGCCCTGCAGAGATCTTGAGGTTTGCTGCCAGCTTGAGGGAGTCTGCTTCTGTTCCAGCTCCGTTTCTTGGGGCTGAGCTTGATGGTATTGGTTTGACAACACCTCATTTTTTTTGGGAGATCTGGTAAAATGCCATTGAGATATTTTGCAATGAGTTCTGAGGCTGATTTTGATGATCATGGATGCAACGTGTTGGCCTGGTCGTTCCTTGGACGGACTGATTGCTTTAGTCAATTATTTTGTCGGCCTTCGCACGGTTTTCAAGTAAACCTAGTTTGGAGATCTCAATGGTCGAAGCATGTCTCCTTTTCGTTTTCAATCATGCCAACTGAGATGCATCCTTCGTGTCCGGTGCCGTGGATGCCATCAAGACCATTTGCAACAGTGGCGAGAATGCAGCAGCATTGATCTTGGGACCAGTCTTGCATAGCAATGTTTCCTTGAAAGGAATCGTGGACAAGCGCAGGGAGCTTGAAGACAAGATTCTTGGGTTTCTTGGCGATTCCACGGAGAAGTCTTGCTCCCCCACTATAATGGGCGCTTTACGGAATAAAATTGGATTTACGGACCACCAATAGGAATCCTCAACTATTGGGGTTAGTTCTTTGGGTATTTTACGCGTGGTGATGGAATTGGGTGGCCAAGCCCAAAAAAGGGAGTAAAACCGCCAACAACCCTGAAACAACCTTTCTCAGGTAACTTTCAAACTAGACCCTAGAACCTTTACACCTTTGAACCCTAAATCTTTCAATCCCTAAATCTTCAATCCCTAAAACGTTATATAACTTATACCATTAAAAACCTTGTGCCCGTATAAACCCTGAAGCTATTGTTAAACTTTAAATCTTACTGCTTAACAGTGTGAAAGACTGATCGCAGCAGCTTTGCTAAGGGCATTGGACTGCATGGAGGGAAGCTTGACTTTCGCTGAATCGTCGCATGCTGCTGACAAGCGGCGAAACAGTCAACACTGCCTCGTGCCCGAAGAATTAACCAACAGCTTTTCTGTTTCCCACCTAAAAACATATTGGTGCTAGCCTGTACGCCATGAAAAAGCTTGTGTTGACACCCAGTGAAGCTTTATCTCGTGAGGTTGGTTGGCCATGTCCTCTTTGCACCAAGAGACCCCATGGCAGAAATCGAAAGCAGCCAATGGAACTATTGGCCCCGTCACGCGCTCCAGGGTGTCAGACCTGGTTACCTTCGATGGCATTCCGTTGAGCCCAGGACAACGAGTAGCAGTGCTAAATTCATAGCATCATTTTTGTTTGTAGAGAGGTGGAGCGGCTACACGCCGCTGAGCGAACAATAGTTCGCTGAGCGAGCAATAGTTCGCTGAGCGAGCAATAGTTCGCTGAGCGAATTTGTTGGCTGCGCGAAGCATTTATATTGGGGAAAGATGTGCCATCACCAGTATCCAAAGCTTGGCAAACCTTGAGGCACAGCAGCGTGGAATTGGGGCAACGACAGAGATCTTGGAGTACGTCCTTGACGGGATGACTATTCCTAGCACTGGTGTGCTGGTGTGTGATGTGCTGGTCAACCGGCGCCTGAGCGGTGGTTATGGGCAATTTTTAATTTTCCAAAAAACGGTTCCTTTTTGGGGCGCGCTTGACACTGAACTGTTTTCCGATAACCCGTTTCAGGTTCAACGAATGGGGATATGCAACTTGGAGGAAGCAGGTGCAGAAACTCAATCACAGCAGGGATGCCTCCGTGGACTGGAACTTCCTAGGCTTCGTCCTGCAGGATGATGACAAGCCTGACAACCATCTTGCGAAAGTCTCCAACACTTGGTCAGGCTTTGCAATGAGCGTGGCTTGGCTCCATTCATCCAAAATGTTTTGCGCGCCCGAGATTCTCTAGTGAGCAACTTCTAAAGCAAGTTCGCATGTCGTTGAAACCCAAGGACTATTGGGATTCCTGTGCGGAAGCTGGTAGCAAGCAGCGTGCTCGCAACCCTTTCGGTGAAGCGCGACCAACTTTGCAGATTTTGTCGTTTGAGCGAAATGGGCTGGTGTGCCTCGCTCTTCAACTCATGCAATCACCTTGATTTTTTAAGATGTTTTAGTGTGCTCCAAATTTCAGACGTCACTGTCAAGGTTCACGCCAAAATGGGGAAGGCAGCATGTTTTCTTCTGACATGTTCAAGCCACCAGGATACCTGATGTGGTAGCTGCGGAGTGCAATGGGATTTCACTGGCTGGCGTGGAGAGTCAGCTGAAGTCGTGGAACCATCAGTGGAAGCATGTGCTTGGAGGCGGTTCGACCGGTGGCAGTCGCCAAGAATCCGCACCCGGACCCCAGACCCAGGGAGAAAATCGCACCAACTGCAAGCCCATCTTTGACCCATCTGAAGCTCCAATTGACATCGCCAAAACCTTCGAGTTCCCCGAGGACAGCATTGTGCCAGCAGAGTCTTTGACCGAGTTCCACAGCCTTGCTCTGCAGTGAAAATAAGTTTTGTTGTGGCACCGATTTGTTTCCACTTTTTTCGGCACCTAGGTTTTAGGTTGAAGTTTACCAGCCCCATGTCTAAGGTTGATGGCCTGCTGCAAGGCTGCGTGCAACAACAGTGTCGAATGCATGGCCACCAAGACTGGTGAACTCTATTTGGTCAACACGACCGAGATGCCGATTCTCTTTCCAGCCGGCGAACTTTTTGGATTTGGTGCAGGATCTTTTGATGAGAAGGTCACAGGCCATGGCTTTGCCTAAAGATGTTAGCTTAAATTAGCTACAACTCAATTCAAAAAAAAGTCGGCTAGCGTTTTCACTTTCACTGTTTCACCCCTGTTCAGGCAGAGCCCGGCCACCCCAGAATGACTTCTTGCCGTGGTTTCTGGCGAGCGATGCAGATCTGGTTGTGCACCAGGACGGAGACTCGAAAGCGCCTATGTCGGTGGCAGACGTTTTTTGCTCGCTGGCCACCAAGCAGGGCATCATGAATATCAGCACAGTGGATTACAACATGCGGCAGAAGGTCACCCCGGAGGGCGATTCCATGAATTTCCGCTACGAGATCACTTGCAAGACCAAGTTGAACGTGTTCATCCCCAGGGCTGTAGCAGATGGTCCTGGTTCAGATCCGATGAAGGCACGCGCTTCCTCTTTCGGAGCGTATTGGGCTGGCAAGTATGCTCAGCTTCCTTCTTCCGAGCACGCAAAGATCTTGTGGGAGGCATCTCGGTTTTGAAGATGTAACCTTGACCTTGGCAGTGATTTTTGCATTGCTTTTGAATTAATTACCGTTTGATTTCTCAAATGAGCAGTTTGTGAGGTAGTTTGTGAGCAGCAAGTTCCTGCCAACTTGATGCCTCGCAAAGCGAAGTTTTGGTGGCTGTCCCAAGCTACCTTGCGTCCTCGGAGTGCCCACCGCGTGAAGTGATGTGAGACCGTCTGTCAGTGCGACTTGTGATGAGCCATTTTGAGGCCATGCCTGGCACCCACCGCCTCATGTGAGGCCTCTTGTGGGATGTGCCTGGATGTGCCATTTTGCGGCCAGTGTAAAGCCCAAGATTTTCCTTGGCATTTCTTCCTGATGGGATTCTTTAGAGACCAGCAGCCGGGCAGACTCGTTCCAGCTCAGTCAATTCAAGTAGAAGAAAGGTATTGTATGTGTTCAGGTGTCTTCATGTTTAAGAGCCAAGGCCACAGGTTTTCAGGATTGACATGCCCTTGCCAAGTATGTTGAATTGATTGATAGCTTCACTGCTTGGAAATTTCTTTTCTTGGCAGCGTGGCTCCAAAAAAAAATCTAGCGAATCTAGCGTAGTGTCGAGTCATGCCTCTCAAGGCAATCGCTGATTCTGACTTGTCAGATGCCTCGCCCGATCATGCGGCTGACGCTGCTGATCTTGCCAAGCAAACGGTGACGCCTACTACCAGTTCTAAGCCCGCAAGTGCTTCAGCCAGTGACAATAAAGCCAAAGGGAGTGGAAAGCCTAAGGCTTCTGGTGCCAAGCCTGATGACGACCAATCCCCGGAAAAGCCTGAGAAAGGGGAAGAGGGAAAGCAGTCCAAGGCAAAGGCTGCTGCTAAGACTAAGAGTACGTCCAAGGTGTTGAAGAGACCAGCCTCTGCGAAGGCTCCGGCTATGAAAAAACCGTCAGCCTCTTCTGCTCCGAAGGAGATCCGCCGTGTTGGAAAGAATTGGTATCAAAGAGATTTTGTCACAGGAATAGTCCTCCACTATACCGATGGCACCAAGCATGAGGTTCTTCGTGTCAGAGTCTCAAATTCCCAACTTTAGTTAGTGCAACCTTTGCTGCGCTGTGTCCCATCATCCTTGATGCACCCGGCGCTGATCATTTCCAAGGTCAAGCCAGCCGCTGGAGTGGATATCGAAAAGATGAAAGAAATAGCAGCAACTTGCCATGATGGAAGCCATGGCAAGTTTGCTTCAGTTTTCGCGACGAATCTGATTTGATTTTTTGCCGAGGAACATGCCCGAAAGGCTTTCTCGGATGGCGCCACAAAGCCAACCGTCGAGTCCCAGGTAGTGACTTTGCAGCACTTTTCGAGAAAAAATGAAGAGTGACTTTGAAGCACCTTTAAAGAAAAAAATGGAAGGGTGAGCAAAGCGCAGCCTTTCAATTGGCCAAATGTTTTTTGTTGGAGGCAGCGATGACTGAAGCTGCGAAAGAAGAAGCCAAGAAAGCAGCCGCCTCTGAGTCGACCCCAGCGGATGGACTTGGAAAAGACATGGCTACCAGTCATGAAGCGGAAGAAGAGGAGGTGAAAGAAGATGACCCGATGGCCCCTGAGGATGTGGCAGAGGACGTTAGTTAGTTTGGACAACCATGAGCCCCGCGCGGAAGAAAATATGCGTCAAGTTTTGCGCTTGTTCAGTCGTCGGGAGCATGACCAAACACCAGCCTGATCAAATTGTTTGGCACGTGTTTTTGCCACCTGTTTCTAAATATTTGTCAAGGAGTTGTAGCGAGAGAAGCGTTTACACGACCGCATTTATACGACAACAGCGGCGCATATTGCCGCTAAGCGGCGCTTAAAAGCCGCTGAGCGGCACAAAAAGCCGCTGTAATATGCATTCACAACTTTAAAACCATATGGGTGAAAACAACAATATAGGTCATTTTTATTGATATTTGGCGTTTTTGACATGACAGATACTTTGTGTTTTTGACGTGATACGCGTATATATATATATATTATATATATAAATATATTTATTTATATTTAAAGTATATATGTCTACTTATGTCGTGATTTTTGCAGCCAGTGACGGAAAATAAGTCAGCTTCATCTTGAATTCTTCAACAGCGCAAAATAGCGCAACCACATATTCCAAATAAATAATTGTTCAACGCACAATCAACAATGTGCTGCTTCAAATTCACGTTTACACGCGCGCCCTAAAACTAGTAATCCCCGACCAACGCTGTGAAATTATTTTCAAGATAAGTAGTCGGTCCTTCCTAGAAACATGACACAACCAAGCTCTCAGGAAACAGGGTAGCCTGCAAAACTTAGTAGACTAGGGTTTTGAAACTGCTCGAAGGTGATCCTTCCTAGAAACTTGGACCATGACCTGAGGAAGCAGGTTCTCAGTCATGCAAAACCAGCTCAAGAAGCAGCCAGCTAAACTATCACTGGGATTTTGAGATTGCTCGAAAGAAGTTCTAGATAGAAACACGACATGGCAGTTGAGCAAGCAGGTTCCCAGTCATGCGAAACCAGCTCAGAAGTAGAGGGCAAAACATAGCCAAACGTTAAACACCCAGATGTGAACTAAACACCCGATTGACAGGGACAAGCCTTTGAGGTAGATCCCACGCTGTCGGGCCCATGTCTTGAACTCGCCAGCAAACTCATGACCTTGGTCTGAATGGATGCGGCCCACATGGAACCCTTCCGTCCGCAGCCGCAACACGAACTCCATCACCGTGTTCACCACATCTCTCGCCTTTTTGGAACCCATTGGCAAGGCCATTCTGAACCTTCTCAACTCTGTGACCTCATCCAAAGTTGGGGGTCCAAACGCCTCGCCTGGGAGCTGGACTGGAAGATCTGCATGACCTTCCAACCCGTCCTCACCAGGGGCGTCGCCAGGCTCTCCTTCAGCCGGCGCTTCACCAGGGAGCTGGGCTGGAAGCAACTCCTCAGCTTCCAATCCGTCCTCACCCGGTGGAACTGGATCCTCAGCTCCTTCTTCAATCTCCGGAGCTCCTTCAGAAGCTGCTTCTTCAGGGGGGTTCTGCATCTTGTCACTCCCCTTTGGCACCCGCCAGGTCAAAACTCCAACCAAAAAATACCTTGCCATGTGCCCACCCAAATCATAAGCAGGCTTCAGTGGACCAGCTGTGTCGATTGAAAGCACTCCAGCAATTGGGTCCTTGACCAGTCGATGAGGCGGGCATTGTTGTGAGCTCTCCTGGCATACTCGACAATCTCTCCTGTATGGAACATGCCTGAAAGCCAAATGCTCGCTCCAGGACATAGCTTTCCCTTTAAAAATGGGGCCCTCAACCTGTCTGATCAAAGCTGAGGCGACCATTGACATCACTCCTGGGGCCCATCTCGAAAGCTGGGACGAGCAAGATACCCTTTCTCCTGCTCTGCATCTCCTTTGATGACCAGCTGCGTAGAGCTCCAAGTTCCCACCAAACGTCGTTGGCTTCGGGGTCAGACCACCAAGCTCACCCTGCTTGAAAGTTGATTCCTCAAAGCTGAACTCTCGTGCCAGCTCTGCCCATTCTTTTGTATCCCACCAACTCACCACCTCCGGCATGAACTCCTTGGGGGTTGCTGGCTGCTCCACAGAGACGGTCACTTCGGTCTCAACCTTTCTGGCCCTTCTCATGTACACTGCAACCATGTACAAAAACCAAAAACGCCACATCGAAACATCGTCTTCATGAAGCTTCTGTTTCTCCTCGTCTGTTGCATCATGAATACCAAACTCCTCACCTCCCCAGCGGCGAATCGGCCTCGGGGCACTAGGCTGCCCTGGAATGGGGATGTGCCTCAGCAAGCTTCTCGTCCTGCAGTTTGGCCCACCAACGATCGCATTGATCTTTCCCTCCAAAGCCACCCTCAACAGACCACGATAAACTGCGTGGTCCGACAGCATGTCATGTAATTCTCCTCGTTGAACATCAACTTCCAACAAGGCATCGACAGAACCACCCAGCTGTTTGATGGCATGCCGCAAAGTGAACCCTGTTTCTGGCCCAGCATACAAATGAACTGCTAAGCCACTCCTCTTCCAGCGCTTTCTTGAGTGTCTGTTGCCTGGAAGATCAGACCAAGTTCCAGGCTCCACCACCAGCCGCTCCTTGATGTGCTCTGGGAGTGAAGACAGCACTGGATGTTGCGACACCAGCTTTCTCAGCCATGCCACTTCCGCATCAAAACTTCCAATCTCATTGGGAATGCCCATCTTGATGTCCTCCAGCTCCGCAATCAACGTCAAAGCCTCAGATCTGGCGACATGGGGGCAACTTCCCTTCATCATCACCTTGATTTCTCCTCTCAGAGGATGGTGGATCTGCATAGATCCTTGCTTCCAGGAAATGTCACAGTTCAGCTTCTGCGACAACAAGCCCATAGGGATGATAGGCTCGATGGCAGGTGAAGGTGATATCATAGCACCTCCAGGGGACATCTTCAACCTCACCGTCCTTCCATCTGCCAATGCCACCTCCACCACTGGGTACAAATCAACATTCTCGCCTTCATGTCTAGGACGAAGTGGATGTGTTGCACCTGAATCCACAAGTCCAACATCATTCCCAACATTGAGTCTCTTCATCTTGAACGTCTTCATCGACTTCAACTGCTGATGAAGGCGCTCCATCACATCTTTTCGCTCTTCTTCAGACGTCGAAGAGGTTGTAGAAGCAGTAGTGTTGGAAGAGCTCGACAGAGACTTCAACATCCGGTTGGCCTCCTCCAGCAAGTCCTTCACTGCCTCCCCTTGACTAGACTGGCTTCCAGTCTCTGACTCCTTCATTGGTGAAGTCACATTGCGCTCCTCCCCCTCGGCCTTGGCAACCCTTGGCTTGTTGGGGCTTGTTTCGGTAGAAGCGCCTTTTGACCTGGTGCAGCTTGGTGAAAGGTGGTCCACACTGCCGCAGTTGTAACACCTGCGACGATCATCTTTGACATCATGGCTAAACGTGCACTCCTTTCCCCTTTTGCAACCAGCATCCGTGAGAAAAAACCTGCATTTTGGCTTCGGCTTGTCCTCCTCTGTAGACCTCTCTTTAGTCTTTGGCTTGTTCTTGTCTGCGTCCAAGTATTTGATCTTCACCTCGCCCTTTGGCATCGCAGCAGTGGCCCTCTTTTCGGAAAGAGCAACTTGTTCGATCTCAGCCAAAAGGTGCGTGGCAAACTGGCTGACTGTGGTGTCGGTCGGCCTCGTATCCACACCAAGGGAATTTCGGGCCAGGCTGACCCTGAATTGTAGTTCTTTGTTGGACTCCAGGACTCGGCGTGTTAACTTGTTCAGACCTTTCAACAACAGTGCCGGGTCTGGGGTCACTGCACCGATCTCCTGGGACCGCAGCTTCCAACGTAGCCACCGACGTATTGCAGCAGGAGCCTCGCCCACCGTGGTGACCTCTGTTGGCTCCTCCAAACTTCTCAGCAATGTCTGCTTCTCCAAGACACCACCTGGGCAATACGTCAACAGCAGTTGCGTCAAAATCCCAAAAACGCTCAGCCGTCGAGCTGAAACCAACTCCTCCTTGACCACCTCCGGCACAGATTGAAGCAGCATCGATGCCGTTCTTCTTTCCAACCTGGACCATTTTTCCAAGGTGACCTCTGGGGGCGGTTGAACTTCATGTTGAACTCGATCTAGTGGGGGCATCATCATGTGCTTCTGGTACCACTGCTCTGCAGACTTCACCATCAGCGACCACCACACTTCTGAAGTTGCTGACAAATCAGCTATGATCGGCTCCACAGTCAGAAGCCAATCTCCCAACTGGAGGGGACCCTGGCTTGGTGACCAGGGGGTCAACACCGGCAGGTCAGGAGTGCCGGACCTCACAATCTCAACTCCTCGAACCATGCCAGTCTCATCCTTTGTCTCGTTGACCTTCTTGTGTAGGTCCTTCATAGTTTCCATCATAATCACCATGAACTCCAAAGATTTCTCAGTGAACTGCGCATTCCCTCCACCAGGTGCACCTCGGCTTCCTTCTTCTTGGGGACGCTGTGATGCTTCCACCTTTGGGGGTCTGGCAGCCTCCTTGGGGGTTTTGAACTCTGCAGCCTCAGGTAGGAATGGGGGTCTGGCAGCCTCCTTTGATGGGGGTCTGTCGGCCTCCTTTGATGGAGGTCTGTCAGCCTCCTTTGATGGGGGTCTGTCAGCCTCCTTTGATGGGGGTCTGTCAGCCTCCTTTCGCCGCTTCAACCAATCCACATCCATGTCGAAACCTGGGCTGGTCTGATCCGGCTGTTCCTCAGGAGTCGCAAACCTAGGTTCATCCTCAGTCTGCATCTTGCTAGCACTTTCAAACCTGGCTCTCAACTGACGGTTCTCTTCTACCAACAGTTGAATCTGCCTTCTACATTCGTCTTTCTCCTCTCGGTCTCTCACTGCTTGCATTCTCAGAAACTCCATGTCTCTTTCATGTTGACTCACTGAAGCTCTGGCTGCATCTCCATCCAAAAATGAAGGACGTGAAAAACCAATTGGATTGAAAAACGACTGTTGGGGCCCATACATCCATGCGGCTTGTCCCTGCAGTGCAGCAAAGTTTCTCAGCTGCTCCTCGGTGAACAACGGGGGTGCCATGGATTGCCCTTGCACTTGGTTTGCATCATCTCCTGCTTGTTGTTCAGGGGGAGTTGCAATCTCCCTCATCAAAGGTCCACCATTGAAGTTGCCTTCACCCTTGTCGGCGGGCGTATTCTTCTCAAGGGAGTTCACCACCTCTTGACGTAGAGAAAGGGCAGGAGGATCAGGAGGAGGTTGTGTAGGCGGCAACAACGCTTTGGCACCTGAACCCTGATTGGAATTCCTTGCAGGGGTACCTCTTTGAGGTTCATCTCTCTTACCCTCTTTCGGTGGAGACGTTTCCCCTTCTACAACATCCTCAGGTTTTTCTTCAGGTCCGTTTTGTATAGGCATCTCACCCCTACTCTCAGCCTCTGTTTTCATTCTTTCATCAGCTAGTCTTATCTCCTTTTGACCCTGCTCCATCTCTTCTTTGGTGGCCCTTCTCCTATGGAACTCACTCATCTGCCCAGTGAACCGCATGGGCTCATAACCTGGAAATGGCCAGGTCCCCAACCTTCAGTCCTCCGCACCTCGTCCACGTAGCAAGCGGCCGCCTTCTCTGTTTTCACCGGCAGAGCTTCAAAAGGGCAGCTACGTCGACTGCAGTTGGTAAAAGGGCTCAGTGACATGTCAATTGGTGCAACATGTCTGAATTAAATGTACAAATCTACCAAAGTATGAAAAACAGGGTATGCCTTTCTGCAGGAATAATCCAAAGAACGGGGAATCCCCCAAAAAACCAACCAGAGTTCTCGGTTCCACAGAGCCATCGAAACGAACACGAGGCTCACCACTGCCTTCGAAGATGTCCCTCAAGGATACCGTGGCTGCAGCAGTAGCTGGGGTGCCCAGGTTTTCAGCTGGTCTCTGGTGAGCCCGACTGAGTTTGTTTTCTCCCTTAGATAATGATATTAATGTTCAATGATGGTAGGCCCAAAAAGATGCAGACAAGTTCCGAACCTGAAATAAAGACGTACATGACATGGCTTTTCTATATCTTTTTGGGTGCTATATTACATTAATTATATTACGGTGTCTTTTTGTTCAATTGACATTTTTGTGTGACAATCCCGCCCCCCTGATATAATATAGATGTCACCCCTATGATCCAAAAGCCTAACTTTCGCCATGTCAGGATTTGGGAATTTGGGGTTCATTATTGCCGGGGTATTTCATCTGGGGATGGAGTGGTTGAGGCCGAGCAGATGACGAGTTGGCCGGCCAATTCTTTTTTTCTGTTCATTCCACCTGGCCACATTGAGACGATCCTTAAATTTTGGCCAACTCAATCACTGGGCAGCTGCAACTCCAAGGAAAGAGTCATTTGAGTGATTGTGCATCATCAGCTGGTACCTGGTAACCGGTAAGCGTTTTTGGAGATGGCAATCACATTGGCAGTGTCAGGTTGACAGGATTGAGCCAACCAGAACCAGCATTTCACCGACAGTCATTGGGGGGTTCACCCCGAAGTCGAATGGCTCAACCAACCATATATAGTCAGGATAGGAAAAAGGTAAAAACATTATGGTCCACTCGAAATGTGTTCTGCATACATTTTTTAGATCCACACACATCACACATGCGTTTTATTCTTGTTCTTTTACCTATAAGACGACATATTCCAAAAATCGACGTTTTCCCATAGAATTGGTCAGTTTTACCCCACAAACCATGGAGGTTTCTGGTGGATTTGACCTTAAACCTGAGGCAGCCGTCGCCTTGTTGGAATCGGTGGACTTGGGCGAGAGCTTGGCCACTTTGGGGGTTCCCTGGCATCATCCAAGTCATTCGACCATGGCTTAGTATTGAACCCCATGGTGCGATGGGGATGCCCCATGGCTAGAAACACCCATTAATGTTGACGCGCTTTTAATAAAATAACCCACCGTCCTTAGAAAAAAGATCAAAGTGGCGCCATTTTGGCTCAAGAGATTTTGGCTTAAGCGCGCCCGCCGGTCGCGCTCCGCACCCTTCATGGAACCGGCCACCCTCCAGGGGTCGAGGTCACTGGTGCCACGGACGGCTCGCACGTGAGCTTGTCCGTGGCCGCTTGGCTTCGGTTGGGCGGGCAGGTTGCCTTGGCACCTCCACCCACGGGGGCTCGGGCAGCCGCTCCGGCGGTCCCGCTCTCCCCCCCCTTCCCGTCGCTCTTCGAGCAATTATGTCCTCCGTGTCCTCCCACCGGCGGACACTTCTGATTTTACAGCAGCCCCGGTTGCACATGCATTGCCTCAGAACCCTGGTGGCGGCAGGCTCGGCCCTTGCTGACCTAAGGCTCCACCGGGCGCAGCTCCTGTTGCGCTTGGGCCGTGGCGAGGCCCGCCCACAACCACCCAGCATCCTCGCCGCTTCCCAGGCAGCCCAGCTCCTCCGGAACAGCGGGGCGACTGATCAGTGTGGTGCATGTGCTAGTTAACACAGGTGTGCTCTGCGCACATGCCGCGCCCATCGAACGTGCCGTCACCCGCATCTGCCGCGAGGCCGGTGCCCGCGTCGCGGTCAACGTGCTGCTCTCGCGCATGAGCCTCTCTGTTCTGGTCACCGATGCCCGCTAGATCGAAGTCCTCGCAAATGACTTGGCCGGGACTCTCCTCGAGCTCCCTGCTGCGGCCGCGACCGGCGTGGACGAAGAGCCCCCGCCGCGGCCAGGGCACGAAAGCCCAGCGGACAGTCGCCTCCCGCGGTGAACGGCGCGGCTGCACATAGCCCTTCCCAATGGCAAAGCCCATTGGCCCAATTTGGCGCGTGCAAGACGCAAAAAGCGTCC
The DNA here is from genome assembly GCA_947184155.2 of Cladocopium goreaui. Taxonomy (NCBI): domain Eukaryota; class Dinophyceae; order Suessiales; family Symbiodiniaceae; genus Cladocopium; species Cladocopium goreaui. The sequence continues at coordinate 48,153 of CAMXCT020000174.1, forward strand.
GCTCGCACAACAAATGGCTTAATTGAAAAAGAATACATAAGTGTTGTCTTTCTTTTTTAAGTTTGGTATTCCCGAATGAGGTGTCTAATTGATGAAAAACGAATACATAAGTTAGTTAACTTTTTCTTTCATTTTAGCATTCAGCATTCCTGAATGAATTGCCTAATTTAAAACGAATACATAAGCGGACTTTTTCTTTTTCACTCTAGTTTTGCTGAATGAATTACCAAATTGAAAACAAATACATACTGTAAGTGGATGTTTTTCATTTTAGTATTCCCTAAAATTGCCTAATTGAAGATAAAATACATATGTAGGCGGACCCTCGAAACAAAGTATTTGGTTCATGGAGTAACGATTCTTATTTTTAAAAAGATTTGAAATAGGAAGGGAATTGAGACATGAATTTTGGCACCAAAATTTAGGCCCTTGAGATTCACATACTTGATTTAGGGGGTGAGATCATTGGTTATTATTTTGATGTTTTGTTGATTCCCCACCTGCCAGGTGAGGGTTGTTAGATTTTATGTCAGTTGCCTCCTCCTGCCTCCTCCTGCCTCCTGCCTCGTCCTCCTCCTCCTCCTCTCCTCCTCTCCTCCTCGTCCTCCTTGTCATCCTTGTCGTCCTTGTCGTCCTCGTCGTCCTCGTCGTCCTCGTCCAACTGCGACCCGCGATCCACAGTGTTCTCTGCCGGACCTCAACCACGACCATCCACGCCCAGTGTTCCCTGCCGGACCTCAACCACGACCATCCACGCCCAGTGTTCCCTGCCGGACCTCATCTGCGAGTATCCACGCCAAGTGTTCCCTGCCGGACCTCATGTAGGAAGATATGGGACAAAGAATCTGCAGAAGAAAGTTAGAAAGAATGCCAGAAAGAATGTCAGAAGATATGCCAGAAGATATGCCAGATAGAATGCCAAATAGAATGCCAGATAGAATGCCAGAAGATATGTCAGAATATATGCCAGAAGATATGCCAGATAGAATGCCAGATAGAATGCCAGAAGATTTTCCAGATAGAATGCCAGAAAATATGCCAGAAGATATGCCAGATAGATATGTCAGAAGATATGCCAGAAGATATGCCAGAAGATATGCCAGAAGATATGTCAGAATATGTGCCAGAAGATATGTCAGATAGAATGCCAGAAGATATGTCAGAATATATGCCAGAAGATATGCCAGATAGAATGCCAGATTGAATGCCAGAAGATATGTCAGATAGAGTGCCAGAAGATATGCCAGATAGAATGCCAGAAGATTTGCCAGATAGAATGCCAGAAGATATGCCAGAAGATATGCCAGAATATATGCCAGAAGATATGCCAGATAGAATGCCAAATAGAATGTCAGAAGATATGTCAGATAGAATGCCAGAAGATTTGCCAGTAAGAAACTGTATAATTGTCATGGTGGGGATCACACGAAGTAAAGTAATTTTTTTCAATGGTTGTATAAAGAAATCGATCAATTATGATCAATTCAGATCTTCTGGGATTTAAATTTTATTACATAAGTAATTCTTGAGGTCATATTGAATATTAAAGAAAAGAAAAAATGAACATAAACAATGAAAAACAATTGAGAAAAATGGGAAAACACGACGCAACCAAAAAACGAAAGAACACCCATTTAAAAAAAACGTCACCAAAATCGGTTGGCGTACTTCATTACGGGGAAGGGTTTACTATTTTTTCCGGGATTTGGCGTACTTTGTTTAGAGGGGTATATTAATGGCACGTGAACATTAATCAGTTACGATCCGCGGGGTGTTCCTCCAAATTGGGAGGACCACCGGAATTTCGAAGATTTGCAGGGGGCCTAAATGCGTATCATGTGGGATCCCTGATGCCCCAGAACCCCAAGATCCCCCAAGTCTTCCCCAAGTCCCCGAAAGTCTCTAAAGTTAAGACCCTAAATCGCATTTACTAAGTGGTTGAAACATTGTACAGTACCATGTTCCTGATGTGGTCATGTCAACCTGGGCGCAAGTGAGACGTTTCTGTGGGTGCAAGCGAGCCTTCACCCAGCAAGAATGGGCGAAGAACCTGCAAAGACTTTGGGCAAATTGTGGATTAATGGGCTGTTCGGCAAATTTCAAATTAACAATTGGAAAAAGAAACAATCAAATGTACAATGCAAATCAATGAACAAAAATCAATTTTCCAAAAAAATATTGGATTATTGTTAAATTTGCCATCCGCTAATTTTCTTTTTTTGGTCGTATTTTCAGGAATCTTGACTGAGCCTTTCAGGTGGACTCGGTCTCTGCCGCACCGCTGGCTGATAGGCTGGGAGAACTGGCTGTTGGACTGGGGGAGAACTGATCCAACGTTTGGGGCTTGTGGTGATTCTAACTATGGTTGGGTGGGTTTATATTTAAACCAACAAACATATGAGAGAGAGAGAGATATGATAATATAATCATATATATATACAGTATACACATCTAAAACTAATTCAAACCAAATTACCTTGTGGTAGTCAGCTCCATGGCTTGCCGGAAAATCTCCCATTTTGTTCGTGGATTTCCCATCCAGCCATGTTTGATTACCTACACCATTACATCACAGCTAGATTGCCAGGGCTTTTCAGCTGTGCAAGCAATTGGCTTGCATCGCAGTGTTATTTGGATTTGGAAAGTCCTCATGGGACGGCAGTCACGCCCGACAGAGAGAGAGAGAGAGGTAAACAGATAAACAGGTGATGTTTGCGAGAGTTGATAGGTTTGAATCTGATGGAATTTTTGACTTGTTTTGTGCATGTTTTTGGCCATACTTCTGTGAACATTCCTTACAGAGAGTTGCAAAAAATAGCCCAGAATACATATCTTGGGCCCTGGCATGCGGTATGTTCAAGGGAGCTTTTCCCATGCCTGCCTGTGAGGTTGTCGCAAGACGTGTATCTCGGTCAGAGATTGGAAGGCTTGATGCCTGAAAACTTCATATAAAAGATACAGTAGATGATCCAACCTGGCTCTCCAAAGATCTCGGGAGCTTAAGTGGCTGGTTTTGCACCACCCCGTTCCTCCAGTCCCTCAATGGCCCAGCGGTGGGTGGTGGATTCCCGAGGTTGGGCGGCCAAGAGGAAGTTCCATTGGATGTTCTGCTTGCGGATGGCAGCCTTTCTGATCTCTGCGTCTCCGCTGGAGGATTTTTTTCGACTCGTTTTCTGGAGTTGATCATGTTGATCGGTATGGGATCACCTCCATCCGAGGGGTCATCTCAAACAAGATGGGGATGCGAGACGTTTACTACACTTTATATCACTTTGTTACTATGATTTTTAACGCATCTAGCTAGGTAGCCGTACAGATCTTGATACAGTAGATGGAAATTATGGGATTTGGAACATGACCACATAGCAGTGCGGGCGGTGATCCCGGCTTTATTCAGTAATCACATACAGGGTGCATCCAAAGATGGCACATACTTTGATGACTTTTATGGCAATTGTTTCTGGGGAGAATGATGATCAACCAGTAGGGTCAAGAAACTCAAGCTTGGACAAGGTGACAAGGCCGTAGAAGTTGGGAAGTTGGTGCCGTGGCAATGCGAAGCCAGAATGAAGAAACCAGTCTTTGGATAGGTTTGAATTATGGATGATAAGGGCGCGCACGTATTGCCCAAGGCCCAGAGAATCCCAATGAGGATTTTTCGATGCTCAGCTTTTGGATCCCAGTGATTTCCGACTTGCTCCATGTTTTGGAACGTCTCAGAGATCTTTGGTGAATACTCACATGCCCGTATGTCTATGTAACACTATGCAACTATATTGTGATTATTGTGTCTCCGTCTTGATGCAAGCCATGAACATCCATAAACACACATATTATATTATTTGGGCATGTTCGATAAATATTAAATAGGCCCCACAGTTCTACATATTTTCCAACATGAACGACAGTGAAAGATTGATATCCCTCGGCCCTTAGAGTCCACCCAGGCGAATACCTGGCTGAACGCCAGCAGCTGCTGCGCGCAGCCGCAAAACTACGCTGTGCAGCGCGGGGGGGGTCATGGTGGATGATGGTTAATGATTGGGAAGAAGCGACAAACATGGGAGAACATAGGGTTTAAAGGGATTTATCCATGAAACATGATGGAACATAGGCACTCAACCAGAATAAACGGAATATAATCCCATCCTCCTAATACCAAACATACGCTAAATAGTGCCAAATATGTGTAAATCATTGTGAATCCCCCGGCTAGACGATGATTTCGGCAAGGTTTTTAATTATAGGGGAAGGGGATTAGATAGAACGAACCATTTGACTGAAAGGATGGTTGCTTGAGTTGCTTCCCGTTCCCTGGTTGTCTGACTTGAGAAAAAGAACTGCAATATGGATCGAGATGGCAATGTGCAAGAGTCGGTTGGGGGCTTTGCCGGAATCACCATTCTTGTTGGCAAAAACCGTTTGTAAGACTCGCCCTTAGATGTGGTCGTTGGTGGTTCTTATAACCCAACAAATGAACCAACACCACTTTTTGTGCAGGTCACTTTTGCCGGGTTCTACCCAGATCTACCCAGGAAATATGCCATTATATTCTCTCCACCTTTTAGACTTCGAGCATGGTATACCTCCAGTTTCTGACGGCCATCGCTCCACTTGCCGAGGCGTTCGGGTTTCACCTTCCAACGTTGCTGCAAGGAGGAAGCCGAGGGATGCCACTCGGCGGTGGATGCTGGTGGTTTTGATGTTGGTTGGTGGCAAAAACCGGTGGCCCAAAAACCTGGCTGACTCGTTTGGTTGATGTTGGCTGATGTTTGGTTTACATCAGTGGTGAGTTCCAAGAAAAACCAGGAAAAATCACCATGACGGATGTGGAATGATGGGACGTGGATTAGGAATTGGATCGGGGCAACTATTTCAGACGGGTGAATTGTAAAAACAAGTAGTTAATCCGGATATTATATAGTAAATAATAGCCACCGCTTGGGGAAATGGGTGTCGTATTTTACACTGTAGCTTGTATCTTCACTTAGGGTGTGTGTCCTGCTACGAGTTTCCCAGCGGATGATGAACGCATCGAAAAAGGGGATTCCGGGGTGGACCGGGAACACCGAATGGCCATGATGCTTGGAAGCCATCAAAAGTCAGTGGGAAGTTCAGGACCCTAAAATGGAGCTACTGTACCGTACAAGGCCATGGGGATATTCCTTTACATAGCCCTTAGGCCTTTGTATATTGTCGGCACCTCCAGTTCAGGTCCCGGAAATGACTACTGAATTAGGGGCATATTTGGGTATATTGATCAACAGAGAGAGAGAGAGAGAGATACAGAGATACAGAGATACAGAGATACAGAGATAAACTGGCTGGCACATGCATGCAAAGGTTGTCATAGAAGCACAGGCACACCCTGCCACGTAGAGACACGCACACACACAAAGAAACAACATGTATATAATTATACATATGCCATACAGTCATAGATAGATAGATAGATGGATGGATGGACGGATGGATGCATGGATGGATGCATGGATGCATGGATGCATGGAAGCATGGAAGCATGGATGCATGGATGTATGTATGTATCTATGTATGTGATGTAATGTAATGTAATATAATGGTATGGCATGGCATGGCATGGTATGGAGTGGTTTTACGGACCGCACCCTAGCTCATCCCCTTAACTGCAGGGGTCAATTAGTGGTCCGCCTGTCCACCAAGTGTCGCACCCGGGTATTGAACCATACCGGCCCTCTGTATGGTATGGTATGGTATGGTATGGTATTGTATGTATGTATATATTACTGTCATAACATATTTTTTTGCATACGCAAATATCATCAAATATTTTTGCTCACATGCATATGATGCCTTAGTTATAAAACAACCGTGCAAAATGCAACAAGGAACGCATCTCCCATCGTGCGAAGGTTGGGATTCCTCCTTCACCTTTGAACGTTGCTGCAGTTTGACGCAGAAACGTGTTGCGTACCTTGGTGACAGCGACAGAGATGGCCGGCACCTGGGTTTTCACGATGATTTTAGGGTCACAATCCCAAAATCCGCGAAGTAAATGGAGGTTTCAATGGGAATAGAATCTATAAATGCCGAATTTTCAATCTTGGATTGGTTGTAGTCCAGGTGGTTTTTTGATTTTTACAACTACTGGATGATGGGAACATGTGCAGGAAACCTCTGTATGGGTAAAACGATGGCGGTAAAACAATGCCTTCCAGTCCATTGAGTCATTTGTTGGTCTGAAAGTTGGAGTTGATTTGATACAGCCGGTAGCACAAGAAGTCAGGGCCAGTTGCGAAAGCTCGAGGGCATGATACACATGATTGGGCCCCAAGAGACATCACCAAAGGTTTTAATTAGGGATGTTTTTAGTTTGTCGCATCAGGGATATGACATGAGGGCAAGGGGTGGCAAGAACCATTGCCAGGGATTTGGAGTTCCGACCCTCCACCGCCTCTCATTATGACTTGCGTGGTGGCACAGCATGGTGGAGGAAATGGTTCAAGTGAAGGATGAAGGTCAGAGCGAGCTTGATTAGCCATAGCCAGCTAAGACAAGCTAAGAATTGAGTTTGGGCAGGGTATTTGATGATGAACAATGCTGGTGGAGATGATTTTACCCCCTTCAACTCGAGCACCCAATATCACACCCAGAGGAGGCATATAGCTGAACCCAACGTCATCGAGATGCGAGAATATTTATTGACATGATTGATCATGTTTTGACATGAAGGAACCTGACAACGACCTCACCAAAGACTATGTTTAGTAGAATTAGTTAGGGGTAGCAGCCATTAGCAGCCCCCACATGGCTTAGTCATCTGTTTGGAAATGGTCACTGTCACTGGCGCGTTATATACAGTAGTGTCGTTAGATTTATGTCATTGCCAGAATTGGTGAACTTGGAATATACTGTATAACTTGGACAAGCTTGGAACGTGTATGTCAGCGCCTGTGTGAGCCACCATCAGTACCACTTTAGAGTCAGGGGCGTTTAAGCCTAGCATCCTAACTAAACCAGCTCACCCGCCTTGGTGACCATCTATGATTACCAACCATTACCAGTAGCAGATGGCCGATGGCTAAACAGCCAGTTGAAGAATAGAAAGGTAGTTTCATAACGTTCATGACCTATATTTCTGGCCCACAGTGTATGTAATTAATATTTACGTCGTTTTGCTTTGCCAAGAACCATTATAATCATCAGATAATCTATATAAATATATAGATATATAGATGAGTTTGCTTAAACAACAACTAACAACCAAGGGATTTATATCTATGACCCACCATTTTTTCAGTGAAACCATTGCACCCTAAGCCTACCAACTGTATCCAAACGCCCTAGGACGCACCTGCATCGCGACAACCAGCCGCGACTGGGGCCCGTGCAGGAGAGGGCATAGCCTGTTTGCAATTGAAAATCCTGAGATGGGAAAATCATCGAACCATATCTGCCATAGCTTGGGGATTTTCCAGCCATGGAGCTGATTACCAAAGGGTATCAAGGCCATCGGGAAGCAGAAAACTGAAGTGAGGACATTCAGTGGCTCGATTCTTCTCCAAGAAAACCTCAAATCTGGATTCCAATATGGAATGTCGACCTGTTGTAGTACCATGCTGGGATTTCTCCTGAAGGGTAGGTCGACATTTCAGTACCAAAAAGATGCTTGAAATGTCGACCTGTATGGCCCCAACTTTTGGTCCTACTGGGCCCACCACTTCAACCATCGAACTGTGGGGCGTCCTGGTTCAAGTGCTGAAATGATGGGAACTCTAAGCGGGGGGGGCCATCCAATGGTCATCCCCCAAAGGCCATATGGTCATCCCCCAAAGGCCATATGGTCATCCCCCAAAGTGTTTCAGGTTTGTGATTTTCTACATTCTACAATTTATTCAGATCATAGTTAGCTAAGTTGTTTTAATAAACATGAACCACACATATCTAGCATCCGGTAATCAAACATGGCAATGGAACATTCCTTCCTAACATTCCCCATAGATGATGTTCCATGATTTTCCTATGGAGCTGGCCTCCATTTATTGGAGGTGAACGTCCACCCATTGACCCAGCTGGACCCAGCCCTTGACGTCTTCGGCTGCTGCGCCAGGACGACGAGGCCCTGCTGTTGTACGGCATCGTCCGCACAGTCCGCCGCGGGAGCCAAGTTCAGCCCTGGAGTGTCAGCTCACCTTTGAAAGACATAGCCTTTATGAATTGTGGAGTTTAAGGAGTTTGGGCTTAAAAGTTTTAAGGATTTTGATGGGTTTCAGGCAGTTTGAAGGAGTTTTCAGAAGTTTATGATCTGGGAGTTTAACATAGCGGATATATCACCAGTTTTTGAATTTTCAAAGAAGTCAATCAGCTGCCACCTTGCTCCCAAGGCCCCCGCACCATCGTCGAGCAGGAGCCTGAGATCCCAAAACCTGGGTGAAAACCACCAGATTTGTTCCTGTTGGGTTTCCATACCTTTCATTCATACCGTGACTGCCCGAAAGACAAAGAACACATACTTTATACGTTTATCTTGTGTATTTTGTTACATTGATCATCAGGATCGTCAAAATTGTAGCAGGAGGGCCGCACCCACTGGGGGCGAGATTTTTGTCCATGTCAGGTTTGGGACCTCTCATGGCTTCAGTGCACTAAACTGGCTGCAGGACCGCTCAGTGCAGCTCTTTGTTGTGACATTTTCCGATTCAAGCTGCTGTGATGATGATGATGACGACTTATTCCTTAAGTACATCCTCAACTGATCCAATGTATGGTGAAGATGATGATGATGATGATCCTTATCATTCCTTGCTCCTTAAGTACATCCTCAACCGATCCAATGTATGATGACGATGATGATGATCCTTATCATTCCTTATTCCTTAAGTACATCATCAACTGATCCAATGTATGATGACGATGAAGATGGTGATGACGATGATGATGGTGATGATGATGATGATGACGATGGTGACGATGTTGATGATGGTGACGATGGTGACGATGGTGACGATGGTGACGATGACGATGATGGTGATGATGACGATGATGGTGCTAGCATGTATTATTTAGCAGCGGTGTCATTTTAGAGTATATATTATTCATGGGTTCCCTGCGTGCGGAATTGCTTGCTCGAGCCGCATGGGAACTATGGACCAGACATGGAGCGCCCGTGATTTCTCCTGAAACCAAGACCCTGTTTTCATGAAATGGCAACAGCTCAACATTATTGACCCACAATTTAAATGGGATGATGAAACATGATTAAGCCTGATTAGGCAATATTATTAAATGATTTAAATGCTCAAAATGACCAACTCGGATAGTGGGTGCGAATTCTGCTCCCAAGGCATGCTATTGCAGATGATCCTGATG
>CAMXCT020000174.1:60000-102500 GCA_947184155.2 Cladocopium goreaui
TTATATATTTATATATTTATATATTCATATATTTATATATTTATATATTTATATATTTATATATATGTATATGCGGATGTATATGTGTGTGTGTGTATCCGGGGTGTTGCCAGCACCCACTTGGTGTGGGCTGTGAGGCCAGGCCGACTTCGAGGCCGCGGACGTGGAGAATCGCCTGGTGGAGCTGGCCTTCTTCGATGCGGGGCATCTGGTGGAGCCGCTGGGCTGCGGGGCTGGGGATGGCTGGGGCCTGGGGGGCCTGGTGGGGCTGGGGCCTGGCAAAAGGGTGGTTTAAACCATCAAGAAATGGTGTATTTATGTGATTTTATGGGATTTCATGGGGTTTCATGGCGTAGTTTCATGGGATTTCATGGCAGTGGGGATGTCATGGGTAGTGGGGATTTAATGGGACTTACCCTCCAACTAACATAGCAGAAAGGATGGCCCATTGAGTTCGATGATTTAGCAATGAAAAGATACTAAAATGATCTAAAATGGTGATTTTCCATAGCTGTGTTAGATTGCCAAAGGTTTGGAGTTCTGGAGATAGTTCACGGTATTTGCGATGTTTTTCTTGGTGAGTTTTGACGGGATTGCATGGGTTGACTCCAGATCCTGCTGAAGCTCTTCGCACGGGATCAACATCGATCAACAAACTACGAAAAACATTGGGATATCCTATGGTAATTTAACCTAGCCATGGATCATCACCATGTTGAAGGTAAATCATCTGTAACTGGTACAGTTTCCATGCCTATAATTAATCTCGGAATTGCTGGAAGGTAGCAAACTGGGTCCTGAATTGAGGTACAGCCTCCGGGCCTTTGAGAGATTGCTGCCTTCCCTGACCATGAATGCCATCATTGCCGTGCATGACACTGGCTTGCACGTTCGGGCCTCGGGGGAATCGAATGGTCCATTGCCTCTGATCATCGTCGTTTGAAGGCTGGAGATATTTTCGGAATATGTTCTATCCATTTCTATCCATTTCTATCCTTAAAAGATCTTAAAAACCAACGATGATTCACATTTAGATCATTGGGGCTTGGCCAGGGCCACCAGTTTTCGGACCACTTTTTGGACGCACCTCTGGGGATCAGTTTTTGTTTTTTGTGAATTACGCAACTACGCCATGACTAGGCTAAGTGTCCCAGGTTTTTTAAGTGGATTTCCTGTTATTTCATATGGTTATAACATCTGGTTGGGGGTTTGGAACATGGTTGTTTTTCCATTTATTGGGAATGTCATGTCATCCCAACTGACGAAGTCCATCATTTTTCAGAGGGGTAGGTCAACCACCAACCAGACATGTTATAGCTCACTTTCTGGGATGCACTTTTTAGATCATCCAAGTAGGTCCGTAGGTCTACCGCTGTGCCAAAGCCTCAGCTTGCTCAGGTCTTGGATCATGGTTCCGGTGCGCCCAGCGAGGATCGAAACCTGAAGATGGCGAAAAAAAACACCAAACAGGTAGATTCTTCGGATTTTTTAGATTTTAGAAACACCAAAAGATGGACAAACAATCAACAATAAAGTGCTATTCTGTGTTTGTAGGATTTTGCTCTATCTTTTTTTTGGGGGGCTACAAGTGTTTTTCAAGAGAGAAGCAATGGCCCAATGGCGAATCATGGTGACCTTCCCGAAAATTTCCAGAGATTTAAGGGATGGGCCCCCAATCCATCTCTAGGTATATCGATGATACTGTAAACACCCTTTTATAGCTGGCGACTAGCATGCAATAAACAAATTAACATAGATATTTAGACGTCGAAAATCCACCATTTGTAGATGATTTCCAAGAGAACCCATGGACTACCCCATGGTAAATCATGTTCAATTCATCTAAATTCTCAATATTTCGGCCGTATTTGGCTGGTACCTCTCCACAAAAAAATCATCTCCCTTTCTGCCCATCTGAAATTCATCGCCCTATCTGCCCTATCTCCCCTAATAAAATATTTACCGAAGGTTCACCGCCCCCGGACGGCTAGGAGGAAGGACTTCCCTTTACGGAGGCCAGTTGCCAACGTGCGTCCAGCGTGCAGCAATGCCGGAGCCCAGGGCCATGTTTTTGATGTTTTTTTGCTACTTACATATCAGATTACATCATGTTACATCATGTTAAGTCTGACTGTGGCATCAAGGATGATCCCATCCAGTATTCGCCAAGGTGTCCAGGATTCAAAAGCTGGGGTCTAGGTCGCCACAAACGACGTGTTCCGAAGCGCACGGTTCGGGGGTCTAGAAGTCATATCCACTTTATTTTTATAGCAGCCCCCAAAAAGATAGACAAGTTGGATCAAGTTGGAAGCTGGAAATTATGGGGAACACATCATCCATACCATCCAGCAGAAGTACTTTTGTATCTTTTTTGAAGGCCGCTATACATTTACCATCAATTACTGTACCATCATGTATCTGAACTTGTTGAATGTTGTTGTGATTCGCACTTGCCGTCAGCGCAAGAAAATGAAAGAAACCTTGCGCTGAATGCTGCAGCCATTGGCCAACGTACCCCCGGTAGATCCCGGTAGTGCATGCTTCAATGTGGATATCGGTGTCCCCCAAGAAAGTCATAGGCGTCAACAGGGCGCACACATATCAGCATTGGGCAAGTTAATGGACGGATTTATAAACCAACTCTTAATTTTTAAATATAGTTAATGTATTCAAATTTGAAGGCAACAAAAGATGGACCTTGACCTTAATTGTTTCCAGAGAGCTTCTGATGGCCCCTGTCAGCAGCCATGGCCGAAGTATATCAATCAAGTCCACTGGACGACAGAGAGCCAGCACTGCTGACAGAATTATTTGCACCTGGACCACTCTGTAATATGAAACTTCAAGCCTTTTTCAACAACCCAAAAACTCCATCCAAACCATTCAAACCCTTGGAATAGTTTGGATTTGAGAAGTTTAAGGCTTTCTGCCAAGGCTCTTGTGTTTTTTTTCCCGTCCCAACGGAGCCGCAAAACCCATGGAACCCTGGCACAAGTTTTGAACACTTTGAACCCTGGATGTATGTGTGTGTGTGTTGTGCCTGGTGTGAAATGTCAATTTAAGAACAACTAGAAGAACTAAGACTTTCCCAAGACCCAAAGCAAGTGGTTTCAAAAGTTTATAGGTTATTATAGCTGTACTAGATACATTGAACAATTGTTTTGGTGAGAATTTCTTCCCATAGCAATTTGGTATTACGCGATCCCCGATTCCTGGCTTTTCCCATAGTCCCATAAGTGGGTGACAAACATTGGGCTATCCCTGATTCCTTCCTTGGTCAGTAAGTCCCATCCTTGATTGGGGCACATCCCATTTATGGATGTTGGGTATAGCTGTACATCCAAAAACTTCCTGGACTATCCCATTCATAACATGTTATAAGTGAGTTAATTCAAGTGGCTTATGGCCCCAAAGAAAGCACTACCACCGGTGACCCACCGCATCTCTGCACGCCCCACATGTCATGCCGCCATGTCGACTGAATCGCCTGGGCGGTCGATTCGTGCCGCGGCTGGCGATCTGTGCGGCGACCGTCGTGGCGTGCCCCAGGCCCTGGGTGGGCTGAAGGCAACGACGGATCTTTTTGGAAGTTGGATAACTTGGATTTGCATTATATGAAAGCATATAGGGTATAGCATTATATGGATAAATTTGGATAACTTAATTTGGATAACACATATAGGTATAGCATTATATGATTGACTAAACAAATAGCAACAAAATCATGATGTACTTGAAGACTCATGGAATTTGGACAACTTTGGAATTGGAATTTATATGTTTGATAAAGTACATGACAATATGTCAAACATCGGTAGTTGATCATTGGTAATCAAATCATTACCTTTTTTTTTTCTTAGTCGATGATTGGGTTTTTAACATCTTTTAATTTCAACCATCGAACATGAGAAGTAACTGATAATGATGTAACATAATAAATATCACATATTGAACATATATATTTTATAAGTAACTTATATTTTAACATGAATTTTAAGTGGATGTAACTCATCTTTTGATGGTTGGTATTGGTTGGTTGACGATCTCGGATTTTCTGAGTCGATGAAATTGGCATTTTTTTGGGGCGCAACCGGGCTGTTGCAAATCCAAGATCATGAACACCCAGAAAATCCGACCATGATCCCAAATGATGCCAATTTTTTTAGCGGGAAAGATGGTTTGATATTTGATTTATTTGGTTTTCAGTCCTTTGCAGACACATCCAACTGAATGGATGGTGAAAATCCGGCAAAATCATCTTCTGGTCACATGACCATTTTGTCTAAGTTGCAACCAAAGTATGTTTTTGAGGTAATAATCCCATCCCCGGTTCATATTAAACACATCCATTCTATGGTTCCAAATTTGGTGTTTTCTATCCCCTACATCCACCATGGCTGGGGTTGTTCAGTATGTCCAAGCCTCTCGGTTTGCAACTATGTGTGGCTATGGGTCTCAGCCTGATAAGTACTCTGGTGAACATAAAATAGCTGGAACATGAATGTTCATCCCCCCAAGGGCCCCAAGATATGGTGAGCCATAAGTTTTAACATGATTTCATCCCCATAATGGCATCCAAATCTGGGAACCGAGGACTTATTGATATTGATTTATATCCAACTTTATATTAATTGACTGGTTGTTTCAACATGTTTCAAAGATTCTTTGTGTTTATATTCTTTGTGTTCACCATTTTTTAACCATATTCTGGATGATGATCCCCATCGACGAACATCAATTAAACGGGGAGTTCAACACCGCCAGTAGAGATATGACGATGTTAGTTGATGATTCGTTTTTTTTGGTGATTATGGTGCTTCACATATATAAGCGACAAAAAAACATAGTCCACAAACCCAAAATATCTTCAAACAATAATCCCACAGTCAACACACAATACTAGCAACAATATTGTGGATTGCAGATCATGTTAATTCATCAAAGGTTGATCCTGGATCATGTTAATATTTCATAAACATTGTTGATAATTGATTTTGCTACCATTTATCCAAACAATCAACCACATTAATCTATCATCATTATTATAATAATTTACCACCAGAGGGTATCGGTATCACCATTAAACATCCCCGTTACTAGCCATTATTAACAGTTTTTAATCATTATTAATCATTATCAATCATTGTGAACCATTGTCTTCACATCACTAGTTATTATTAGCCATTCTAAACCGTAATTAGCCATTATCACACATTATTAGCACTTGTTATCAACCATTATTGTTGTCATTGTTCACCATTATTCATCATTGTTAGCCATGTTGTTAACCATATTATTAAACATTAACCATCATTAATCTTACTTATCCCATTTCCATCCATTTCCAGCCATTAGCAACCACCAGTAGCCATTGATAATTATGAATCTGAAGTAGTTATTCTACCACATGATTAACCATTATGAACCATTATTAGCCATTGTTAACCATCACGAAACATTATTTATTAGCCATTGTCATCATTAAGCATATTCATGGGGCCTTTGATCCAACCTGACGCAACCAATCGTTACCGGGGGTCCGTCCTTCCAGGGCTTGCGGCGTGTTCTTCAGCGGTTGCATGGTGTCCATGGGGGCGGCGTCCATGACATGGGCAAGGCATTGATTAATGATTTATTAATGGCAAAAGACATTCGAAAATATTGATGTTTGATTTCAAAGGTTGATTTCAGGGCATGACTGGCATGATTTCAGGTCCCAATTGTTTCAGTCAGCTCCCTTTGTATCCATCGTTTTCTCCACACTGGCAGTCTGGCGGACATGTCTTTTTAGTCCTGATGTGACGTAAAACTTGAATCTGGTAGCTTGGTATGGTTTTTTTTGCCTCCCAAATCTAGATGGCTAAAATACGAAAGATGATCAGATTTCTGGGCTGCAGGGTCCCAAGTATGCGACCAACCCCTTCAAGGAAAGAAACTACCAGCTACCGGTAGATGTAGGCTCTGTAAGACAAGATCTTGCCTTGCACCCCGCGCAATGCTTCAAGCTTCTGGAAATTCTGAATTGTTCCATAAATTCAGAGGTCTTGGAAGATTCTCCAAACTTGAGCAACTGACCTGTGCAAAGAGACTGGGTTTCTCCCTTTTGTGGAGGTTGACTCTCAAGCGGAGTTGGAACCACCTATAATTACACATATTGCAAAATGGCTAAATACATCCATACAAAGTACATCAAAGTACTAGGCTGAAATACGAAGATGATAAGATGATAGCAATCCCAAGATATCCAAGATCAAAAAGTTGGAAACCCGGAAATCTGATGTTTTTTTTTTTTGTATTGTTTTTTGTATATTAACCATGGTTACCCATTGTCAAAAGAAAACATACTATGATGAACCATTGGTTTAATCTAACCATGATGGTGTTTTTGTAGCATCCCAAAAAATAAATATCGGCGACCGTGCCTCGGGGGTTGCTACCTAACAGGTTTGCATGGACCCCATGGTCCGCTTAGAGCGCTGCGTTGCTTCGGGGCGCTCCAACCTGTGTCCCGCGCTGCCACGCGGCGCGCCACGCGCGCCACGAGGCCAGAGCAAAATGGGCAACCGGAAGGGGTGGAGTAGTGTCATGGTTTAATGTGGGTAACACATGGTAAAACCATGTAAATCATGGTTTAATAGTGGTTTCTAGATGTTAATAATGGTCAATAGATGTGAATAATGGTTAATAGTGGTTTATAGATGTTAATAGTGACTAATGTCGGAAAAAACAATGCCATAAACCAGCCATTTGGGAATGGTAACCATACCACCTATAAGAATGGTGATTTGGGGAATGGTTTATTTTTGTTTTACCCACATTCTTATCACCAATAATAATGGTGAATTATAGTGGCTTACTATCATGATGTACTATAATGGTGACGTACTATAATGGTGAATTATAGTATGTACAGTAATTCATTGGTCCAGATTTGTAGTAATTAATTGTTCGTGTATGTATAGTGTACGTAATTGATCCAGTTTTTGGGTTTGATATGATTGTTCGTGCTGCTTTTTTCAGGGCGAATAATAATATGATGTATATATTGGTGGTTGAGTGATGGTTCAATGGTTTGCAATTATATAGACTATCAATTATCATTATATAGTTAAAAAAAAAGTGATATGTTTTTGATGACAGCGCCTCGTGGATGGCGTGCGCGTGTCCTTGTTGGGAGGGGTGGGGCGGGGTGGGGCTGGGGCATTAACGTTCAAGTATACTGGCACACCTACTTGATGCTACGCTAGAGATGTCTTCACTTACACTTGCACATCTACTTGATGCAACGCTGGAGATGTGTTCACTTGCACTTGCACAGCTACTTGATGCTACGCCAGAGATGTCTTCGCTTGCACTTGCACATCTACTTGATGCTACGCCGCTACGCTAAGTTGACACAACACACAAAGAATACTTTGTCAGGTGAAACATACGCAGTCCCAGTTCACCAGCAAAATCAGGAAAATTATGAGGTGAAACACTAAAGAACCGTTCTTCAGTTGATATGACAATGCGGAAGCATGATGACATATATATATATTATATTATATACGCCTGGTTTTGGAGACGAATGTCAAAAGGACCTTTGTGGAAGTGTCTTGGGTCACTTTGTTCCAACTTCAAGCCTTGAAACGTGACCCACGCGCAGCCTTAACAAAAATAAGTGCCTAAAGTGCTGCGAGGGTTGCCCGAAATCAACTTCCTCGGTGACCCTTCCATGACTTTAAGCCTCTTCAATCAATACATCCCCAACCAAACTTGCAAAAACATGAGGTTTTGAGCACATTCCATTTTCATCCCTATTTCAGAATGGACATACACGCCATCCTCACAGCGCTGTCACCATGTTTTTGGAGGAGAAAATTCCGGGGCTTGCCGGGATGGATGCAGATTCTGTGGCCTAACCTATACACAGATGACGTTCCTACCGGTTAAGATGTGAATGTCACTGCCATTCTTATTCTTGGCAATGCAGATCGACTTGCTGCAAGTGCAATTTTTGGTTGCTTGCGCTTATGTAATATCCTTGATATGTGCTGCATATATATATATATGACAATTATCGAACATGCATTCAAGTTCTTGTTTATGTCAGTAAAAACCATCCTCCTCCTGGTCCTCACCAGCAGCAGGATATTTCCACATCTGTTGCATTTGTGAGTTAGTCGTCATTGGCGCAGCTCCCCATTCTTACTTTGACAGTAAGCCCTCGGCTCTTGTTGATAAAATCTATACATTTTTGCTGATCAAATGTATTGTTTTGTTGCTCAACTCATGTTAACTCCTGATTTTGCTTGGTCAACTCTCATCTCCGGCCAATTTTCACCAATTTTCCCGATTAAAACTCCTGATTTTGACCCTTTCGAAGGCTCCAATTTCCTGGACGCAGGTTCTCGGAGATGGCGGAGGTGTTGGAGCGCTGTGCGCAGGCGCGCGGCAACGGTGCAGTGGCTCAAAAGAAGGTGGAGCTCACGTGCCTTGGCCTGGGTCCTCCGGAGAACTCACAGTTTGCTATTGAACATGACCCATTTCGTTCGTTGATTTACAGTTACCTAGTGAAAATGGTGATTTACCCATTGAACATGGTGATTTACCTTGTGACAATATGTGAAAATGGTGATTTCCCTGTTTAGTTCGTTGATTTACCTACTAAAATGGGTGATTTTCCATAGTTATGTTGGTTTACCAGAGGGTAGCCTTCAGCAAATCCACATGACGACCCTAGTTTCTGGATAGGGAAGATGAGTGAAACCACTCAAAGCGGGCCTCTCTCCAGGGTTGAACCGTTGATTTGACCCAGAGGGTCATAATAATAATAACAATAATAATAATAATCACAATAATAATAATAAATATATATATATACACCATCTGGTTATTTAACATAGCCATGGAAAATCACTATTTTTAATAGGTAAACCATCTATAAATGGGCCATTTTCCATGGCTATGTTAAATAACCAGAGGGTATATATATATAATGATAATGACCATATGGATATCTTTTGATCATGATATTGTTAATGGCAATGCTACGGATCATATAACTATGGATCACACTGATTATCAACAACAATGAAATAGTGAATAGCGATTGGTAATCAACGAGAATGCTATGATGTACTACAATATATATTTATGATTGGCAACCAACTATTATTGTTATTGTTATTATTATTGTATAATATTGCATAATAATGATGTACCATGATAATGAACAGTTGGTCATCATTAATGATTGATTAGATATGATCAACTATTGACGTTCACTGGATTCGCTGAAGTATAGTATTCTTGTATTATAATGTATTATATCACTGAATATTTCACTGAATAATGCATAATATATATATATATACCACAATAATCAGCAGCTAAGCATGTATAGTAAATCAAAATCTATCATTCATACTATGATCTGGCTGATTTTGAGTCGATTTTAATGGATTTTAAGCATCAAAGATGGGATGATTTTCCTGGATTTGCTGAGCCGGCCGAGGACAATCTTTCGCAGTATCAAAGATGTGGAAGAGATGAAGTGTGCCTTGAAACTGCTGTTGGGCCACATGAAGAGGACCCAGGCTGGGCGTTTTCAAACAGGTGAACCATGGGGGTTCCGGACTGGTGGCTTGTTTCATGCAACTCCCTCCCAAAGGATCCAAAGGTGATCAAAGATGGAAACGTTTTATACGTGTTCACTCAGTTCACTCTTTTAGTGATAGGTTACTTTGCCAATTTGGGGGGTATTGCTACGTGTGTGATATGGATGCATACGTAGGTAGATGACGGTAGATGCATAGATGGAGGGATGGATGGATGGAGGGATGGATTGACAGATAGACAGACAAATAAAGATAGCACCTACGTATTACACACATATGCATCATTGTGTCCTTGTGAATCTCCGTGTAGATACATTGAATTGGTTAACATGTGCATTCTTCAAGCTACTGGACTCCGGGTTGATTGACACCGTGGACGCCTCGCTAGGTGGGTACTGCTCTGCTGATTGCTGCGGCGGATAAGCTGGGGCTGAACAGTACGAAGAAACCCAAGGATCCCGGAATCGGCGGCAAAATCTACAAAATTCCCCAACAAATTTGGCAAACACCGTGCTTTCTGGCGGCCAAGATTTTCCCTTACATCAATCCGTTGAAAGCAGATGATTCCCTTCTTTAAAATCCGAAGAAGAATGTGCATGCCACTGACTCATTTTTGCTTGTTTTTTTTGTTTGGTTTGTGGGTCTTCTTCTTACTGTTGTTGCTTGATCAATCTTGATTCAATGTTAAAACAGAAATGGGGAGGTACAGCAGCACGCATGGGGCAAAAAAAATCGGGATTTGAGCAAAAAGGGTGATTTCACCCATAGACATGGGAGTCTCCCCGGGTTTATATTAAGCCCAAGACAGGACAGATGGAATTTGACATGATTTTTACAGGTTTCCCTTAGGGATAATTGATTGAGCTAGAAACATGATGGTGAACGAGCAAGACATGGCAAATATCTGGGAGATTCTTGGGCATTCAGAAGGGGAAACCAGTGGGTTCTGCTCGTGCGCAGTTCCAGTGGATGAAAAGTATGTATTTGTCGCCATAGTTGGAGGGGGTCAAAGGCCCAAATCTATGGTGTTCATACGCCTGGTCAAGCCTATCTATAGTCCCAGCTGCATCCCCAAGTGGGGTAATTATTTGTGAATTCCTCATTTTGGTTCTGGCTTCCTTGCCACAGTTGACGCCTCGCCTATCATGCACATGATGTGACAGTAATTGACAGTATGTGACCATATGTGACCATTTCTTTACTATTGCTCGCCTGCTCACAGAATCTATCGCCAGCCCGCAGCCTTTCTGGGGCTCAGGCATGGCAATACATGGAGGAAGCTACCGGGCTAGAAAAGAGAGAGTTGTTTTTCAGGCACCCAGATTGATTAGCCATGAACACAATTCCCCCCAACTTTCAGATCTCAGAAACTTAACAGATTTCAAAGTCTGTGCCTCAAAAGTCTTCCGGATATTAAATTAGTTAGGATAGAGAATGAACAGTTATGACATGTTATGACCATGGCACATAAGATTCATGGACACTTTCACCCACACTTTTTTTCCGTCTCTCGGAGGAGCAGCTGAATCACTGGCTGCTGCAGGGCTCTGTGGCAGATGTTGGAGAAGGTTACCAGAGGTGCACGTGACATTTCTGCATCTCTGAGTGGATGATGATGGATGATGGGCAACAGATAGACGGACCGATTTTCAATTGTCCAATATTTTCCATCCTTGGTCGGGTAATGAATGACATGTGGATAGCTCTGCCTGGATTTTGATAGCCCCAGTCCCAGGATCGATTTTCCGGGGTGTTTCGCCACCACAAGGGTGTCGGCTAATGGCTGGGCCAGCGAGGCTGTTGAAGAAGGAAAGGCTCTTGAAGAAGGAAAGTCCAAAGGGATCCCAAAAAGATGAGCTGACGCAGGTTTGGAAGGCACCGGCCGGGGCCAGTGTCCAAGTGAAGGGGGTCTGCCTGAGGCTTGCACTGAGACTGTTGGCAGTTGGATGCATGATGATGCAGGTGTCAGACGTTTTCGAGAGCAGAATAACAATAGCACGTAACAATAGCAGACGTAAATTGAAAGTTCTAAAGGCAAACTGCCATCCAAATATCATGAAGTATCATCAAACATCCATTTGAAAAAGCTACGGTACTCTTGTTTTGGCAGTCCACACTGACAAAGCACATCACTTCAATGACAGTTGAATGTGGACAGGATTTGCTGAAGATTAGCGACGTGGAAAGCAAGGCCCGAGTGGAACTCGGGTGGAAAGAACCGAATATTTTGTGGCCACTTTTGGCTTGTACACATGATGCATGCTGCTTGGCATGGCTCAGCAAATGTCAACACATGTCCAGCCACAAGAAGACACAATCAAAGTCCAAAGGCCATATAAATGAATGTGTAACTACAGAGACTATCTCTCAAACTCCCCGCGAGCATGTATAGAACATGTATGATTACTACGCAAGTATGTATTATATATAGGCTAGGCATATGCTAGACCCTAATAACAACGTGAGAATAGCAACCATACCCCCAAATGGATCCACTTTACTGAGTTTAGCACTTCACATCTGATTATATCAAGGATTTCCATTTGTAGATGGTAAACTGCTGACTTTTGTTCATGATAGTGTCCACTCGGGATCCTGTTCAGAAAAGGTGGGCCAAGTCTCCCAGAGGGCAAAACCAACAAATGCACGGAAAGAGTCAGGCAACCCCTTCTAGTTAGACTGTATTGCTGAAGATCATGTTTACGTTCCCAATTGAACCTTGTTAATCCACCGAGCCTGGGAATGTGTTTTAATGGTTTATAAACTTGTGGCTCTCTTAAATCCAAGACAAATGTTGCATATCAATGCCCCATAATGATCTCATAGATTGATGATCATGCATATTAATATATCCCCTAGACAATGTGTCAACAATGTCTTGATTTATATTATCCCATTGTTTGTCACGAGACCCCCATAGTATCCCCAAGAAGAACTGCACTGAGTGGTTGATGTCATCCTTTTTCAGGAAGATTGTTGGTTATGATTGTATATTTCCCACTTGGTTGGGGTGAAACTAATTATTAAAATTCTGACGTTGTAAATTAACACTACCACCTTCTTGACCAGCACATACTAGACATGATTTCAGGGGCTGATCTCATTTCAATCCCATTAAACATTGGCCCATTTCTTCAGCCCACATTGTTTTTGTAAAACATATAGTTCGTATATATGCAGCATAGATTTCAATTCATTTCATGTCGATATTGGGCATACAAATTCACCCCCATTGCTTTGGTTGGGTTTCTGGCGAAGATTTCCCTTGAACCAATTCACGAATTTCACGATTGGAAATTATCTCACCCCCATGATTTTCATAGATGGAGATGAAAATCATTGATATACAAATTTCCCCAATCAATGATTTCATCATATTTTATCCGCATGATGGAAATTCATGGAAGCACACATTGATACCCTCTGGTAATTTAACATAGCTATTGAAAATGGTGATTTATAGTGGATTTTCCCATGAAAAATTGTGATTTTCAATAGCTATGTTAGTTTACCAGAGAGTATCCCCTAAATTCCCATTCTCCCATCTCAGGGCGCTGTGAAGCAGCGCGAAGTCTGGGTGGCAGACCTCACTTTGCGCTGCGGCGCTGTCGGTGCCAAGTACCTCTGTCGGATGCTGCGGCTTGGTGGCCATGGGGCGGCATTCCAAAGCCTGGATGCCGGATGCGGAAATCCATAGGTACCCTAAGCTGCTCCATAAAGATGTGGAAAACCCATGGAAATCCCATGGAAATCCCATGGAAAACCCATGGAAAACCGGAAAATGGTCTGCTTATGGTGGATTCTTCCACATACATGTTAGTTTACCGTACCCCATAGGTAGTAATTATATATATATATATATCTATACAGTTTTTTTTCGTACCCCATAGGTAACAATTATATTTCGAATTATATATATATGTATATTTTTTAGTTTTTATATAGATCCCCCTTCCAAAAACGAGGGAATCCTGGGATTCGAAAGCATCAGAATTGCTATCCATAGCTGACGCTGAACCTCCGGGATGGCGATGGAGAGAAACCAGGAGTTAACCATTGGTTGATCACTGGGTAGTAAGTCTGTAAGTGGATTAGTAAGCGGGCTGGTGAGTGGTTTTAAACTGGTTAGTAATCCATTTGGGATTTAAAAGTTGTTGGTTAGGAAGGTATTGACTGGTTGGTAAGTGACTTAGTGACCCATCATCTAAATTGGAGACTTTTTATGCCAGCAGTCACTTGGAAAAAATGTGGGTCCATAGTATTCACCGATTTTTTTGGGGTGTTGCGGCTGTCAGGAATCGATAGAAGAATTCTAGGGATAATCGGGATGAAGATAATTGTCAAATCATTATGACAGTTCGGATATGTGTTGGGATTACGTATGAGATGTTTTCTATATATTGATCTCATGGGATAGATTTCGTGGGATGTGACGGGATCCCATTTAATTTAGCTTCGGTGCCTGCCATAAATCCCCACCAGGTAGTCATCAGTTGAGGGAGTTTGGGGATACGAATCCTTGGTTTGCCTGAAAACATGCTTATCATGGGAAGTTTGAAATTGAAAAGGGTCTAAAGGGGTGATCACAAGACAGAGGGTTTCCTTTTGTATATCACCTGCAGTGGACAAGCCCCAGAGGCGATGCGACATCGCAGCAGAGATGTCCTTGGCTGGTTGATTAACAGAGGGGTTGCCCCCTTTAAAAAACCACGAAGAACTCAGGTGAATGATTATAGTATGTACCCTCTGGTAAACTAACACAACTATGGAACATCACCATCTTCAATGGGCAAATCCACTATAAATGGGCCATTTTCAATAGCTATGTTAAATTACCAGAGGGTATATTCCAGGCGAAGAGTGTGCAGATCAATAGCAAGCAGCATCCGTGTTGATATGCCAGCACGTACGTGTTTGATAATGATTTGTTCTGAACCATGAGCAACTTTTGCAGGTGGGATCAGGTTGACAGGTATGGTATGATTTTAAAGCCCAAAGACTAGATATAATATATATATATATATGATATGTATATATTTACTCTTGGAGATGGCGATGGAGAGATATATATTTTTAAACTGGTTGCCCAAAGACTATAGATATTTTTTTCTACTGGTTTCAGTGAAAGTTCAGCGCCCTTATGGGCCAAGTGCGCGGCCTGACTTTTGTGCTGCCCATACGGGTTGACGAGTAGTTATGGTAAGTCCAAGAACCCGACCATGAGTTTGCAGGTCAACCATCCATTTCTTTTCAACTGGATTTGCAAACCCAGGAGCTCAAAAAATTGTCGTTGTTTTTTTATTGTTATGTTCTATTGCCACAATTTTCAATTTAGGACCATCATTTTCCGAATCATTTTCCCAATAAGAGGCTTTGGCCTTGGCCATTGGGAAAGCTACTTGTGGCACTCATTTTTCATCATTTTTCCCAACCTTTCAGAACATTTGCATCCCATAATTTCTTCCCAACCATTTTCCCGACATTCCCAGCTGTTGTGCGTTCCCATGGCCCCTCAGCCCAGGCTGGGCCACGGCCTTCGCATCGGTGCCTCCAAAAAGACCATAGCGGCGGCCTTTGCGCAGCAAACATTGGTGCCCCATGGGCATCGGCTGCTGGAGCTGGCGGTTGGGATCGACAGGGGTTTTGGGGTTCGTTGATGTTCGTTGCTATATGTGACATGTGGAACCATAGCTTTTTGGTTATAGAACTGTGCTGTACTATTGACTATTGCTCTATATTGTCATATATTAATATATATTATCATATAATCATTATCATTATTCTTCATTTGTTTCATTGGCTCCTTAATTTTGTGTCCAGCACTCGTGGTTCCCCGGGTTGGGGTCCTCAATTTAATGTTATTTTTTCAGGGGTCCAACCCCCCTGGCAACACAAGGGGCTGCTCAAGCTATAAGTTTTCTTCTTGTTAACCATTATCAGGCATTTTGGCAAATTTTGGCCAGATCCCACGCAGCAAGAAACAACTTATCATCAGCTATTTAGAAGATCAAAAGGACACTTTTTTTCAGGTATGCCACCATCACCATCATCACCACCACCAGCACCATCACCAGCACCACCACCATCACCACCACCAGCACCATCACCAGCACCACCACCACCATCATCACCACCATCACGGGGTGATGCACCATGTTTCCCCATGGTTCTTGCTTTATTCTTCCAGGAGTTGTTAGAGGTGAATCCGGACATCGATGCGGTGGTCGCTCGGTTGGTGGGATCAGTGCCCTCCATGGTGACTGGGTCTTACCCTCTGGTTATGACTAACAGGGCTAGCCATGGAAGCCATTGCCCATAGAAATAGATGCTTCACCTATTAAAAGTGGTGATTTTCCATGGCTATGTGAAATAACCAGAGGGTAACTTCTTAACCATCAAAGATGATAGGGGTATAAGTGGGTAGAACTGATACATGATGCTTGACGCTGATTTTGCTTTTTGCTGATGGTTTTTATTTTCCAAATGGGAAATCCATCATTTGTGGAATCCATAGAGAGCATGGTGATTCTCCATAACAAACTGCTAAATTAAATAAGGATTATGTTTTTCTTGTTTGTTCAAAGGCGCCCACGCAAAAGGGTCGTATGGAGGGCATCTAATATGTTTCTGCGCAAATCGTAGCCATTCAGCTGGCCCATGTCTACTCCAAGATGACAATATGTACATACATACATACATACATACATCCATGCATACATACATACCTACATACATACATTTATACATTTGGGTAAATTATAACACCTCATTAGGTTCACTGGATTCCCAAATTGCTTCAATGCAGATTAGTGAAATATTCAAATTTACCCAGATACATCCATACATATGTATTACATACTGCAAGGCAGAGATTGGTCACCATTGTCACAGGTGGACACTTTGAAAACCATGGACGGCTCGGAAGTGCCTGCGGCGCAACTCTGGTCGCCCATCACTCCGGCCTGCGCGCAAGCGGCGCTTGGGTGAACGAGGGGACGCTGGGGAAAGGGATGGAAATGTGGTGGTTTTATTGTGATTCAGTGATTCACGTGGTTTTAAAACAACGCGCTTTAAGATGGTTCGATCAACAAACAACACTGTTTGAACATGATTGCAACAACAAACATGGTGATTTTACATGGTTCAAGCAGACGACGGAGGATTTAGCCAAGAACACGTTGGATTAAACCAACAAACACTAGAGTCACTAGAGTTTAACCCTCACAAATTCAGGAGGGTGATTGGGGTGCAGTGTTTGGCAGCCGGGTGTAAGAAGATGTGGTGTTCATAGTTTGTTTGTTTTCATACTATGCACGCGCTACTGGCATTCAATTTGGTATGCAGCGTACACATATATCCATATATATATATATATGTATATACACACACATATATATATATACAATTATATACATGATATTCGTACTTGTTGTTACATGTTAACTTTTATGACTCACTCTGTCTTTCTCTATTTGGTATTTTAACTAACCATTCCAGCCATTTGCTTGCATCTGCTGCATCTCATGATAGATCATCCACTCTCATGAGTCAAACGTCAGTGTCAATCTCCTGTGCCTTATTTGTCTTCCTGTCTTTCTTGTGTTGTGTGTTATTGTTCAACACATTATCCACCTCATTTGGAATCTGAAATCACCTTTTACTGTATTTTGTCCAAGTTCGTTGCTTTTGCCTTTCTTTATGATTGGCTGGTATGATCTCCGTTCTCTTGCCATGGTTTTTATCCAATCTGAGTGACTCTGTTGATTCTGTTGCAGATCCCAGGCCAAAAGCGTGGAAGAAGTGATGGAAAGAATCAAAAAACATCGTAAAAAGATTGGACAGCGCCTTGCCTCACTTCTGTCACAAAAGACCCCCAAAAGGAGGATTGGCTGCTGCCTATATAATTCTGAGGTAGGTCCTGAAGATATATATAGAATATATATATATATATTATTATATATATAATATAATATAATATAATATAATATATATACGTATATAAGCCTTTATGAATTTGTACGCTAGTATCAATGCTCCATTTGATGTGACCCACTTGCATCTTGCATCTTTATGCATTTTTGGCAACTGTTGTTGGCCCTCACTACCAATAATGCAAGGACGGAATTGGCTGGGATGCAAATCATGCCTAAATTTGTGGCGCCATACTGGTACCCCGTTCTCAAACCCTCAGGAAAGGAACGGCTCCGTGGAGGGCCGAGTTCAAATACGATGGAGAGCGTTTGCAGGTGCATGTGGACAAGCAGGAGAGGAAGGTGCAGTTGTTTTCACGAATCTTGGTCGAAAGACTATTGACTTCTTGGTTGATCTGTGTTGATTTTCTGAAATCCTACCCTTTTGGTGCCTGTAGTTCTTCCACTTTTGGGTGGGTATTGGTGCAACACCAATCAGATCCAATCAGGATATCTCACGATCACTTGGGAACCAGGAACATGTTGGAACCAGGAAATCAATGAAATCAACTGGATTTTCCGCTTCTTTCAGGTCTTGGAATGATCATAAGATGATTTAAAGAACAAATGTCCCAGCTTGGGGCCGCTGATTTACCCATGACCCCTGCACCATCATTTTCCCACCATTTTCCCGGACAAAGCGGGGAGTTGAAAGCTGCAGCGGAGAAGGAAACTTGAAGGATGTCACTGAGCGGTTTCCGCAGATCCGAGAGGCACTGCTGGAGTACCATACCGAGCCTTGGCAGCGGTTTCCCAGCGGTTTCCCATGGGAATTTTAGTGACGAATTTTAGTGACTGAGTACGTTATTTCAAGGGTGTTCTAGCAGTTCAAAATAGTCCAAATGAGGGGATAAACTTGGGTATAGCTGGAAGCGGCCACTCATACTGAATTATACCTGGTTTCTTCAGAAGATTGGTGGCTTAAACAAGCTTGTCTGTTTGGAATAGAAACAGATGGTAGCTGGATCAAACATGACCTGAAACTGATCCCCAAAAAGACTGTCAGGCAATGTCAGGCACATGGGCCAAACTGAACCAACACGAACCAAAGATAACATGAACAAAATTGAAAAAAACACTTTTCCTTGGAGCCTTGTCAAGCCTTTGCGGTGATTTTGGTCATATTTTCCTATGGGGGTGTCACCTCCCGCCCAAGGACTTCCGGCAAGCCATTTTGGATGGCGAGGTAACGGCCGTAGATGGGGAGCCTAGGCACGCACCATCAATACGGGGAACCCCAAAGTCCAATTTGTCCCTTGAACATCTTCAAGCTTTCATGAATGTTGATCACCAATTGGATCTACGAGAAAAGGGCGGTGAGACCTTGGCATTTCCTTGGTGCCTAGAAGTCGGAAGTTGTTCATTACCATTCACGAGGGCAAGAGGAGAAATCCCCCTCATTTTACTGGCCATATTGGAGGTTAATCATGTCCCTAGCAAATATGGGGCCAAGCAGCCCAAAGTACTAAGTACACCTCAAGATCAATGACTGGATTGGCATGTCATGTCATGTCACAAACATTGCGTTTTGATGGTCGGTGTCTTTGAACCCACCGCTGTTCGTTCATCATTTTTCTCAGATTCACATTCAAACGTGTTATTAAGAAGAAGAAAAAGAAGAAAATGATGACGACGATGACGGACGAGGACGAGGACGACGACGACGACGATGATGATGATGACGACGATGGTGACGATTGTGACGATGATGATGATGATGATGATGATGATGGTGATGGTGATGATGATGATGATGATGATGATGATGTTTGATCGCCAGAACTATTCCCTGCAGTGGATAAATGGTCAGAATTACCTGGGAAACTCCTGGAAGTTGTAGTTCCTGGCAAGGGATGGCAAGGGAAAAAATCAAACACAGGGTTCCTCTAAAAG
This sequence comes from Cladocopium goreaui, assembly GCA_947184155.2. NCBI lineage: Eukaryota > Dinophyceae > Suessiales > Symbiodiniaceae > Cladocopium > Cladocopium goreaui. The sequence goes on from CAMXCT020000174.1 coordinate 79,466, forward strand.
TATCTACCAGTTTCTTGACATGTTCTGCTGGCAAGATCCTATTTTTTGATATTTTTTGCTGGTTTATTTTCCTGGTGTTTCCTAGTGCAAATCGATTTTTGCCTGTAAAAACTGCAGTTTCTCAGGATCGGATCCTTCCCTTTCAGATCCTAGCGCGGCGACCCCGCAACATCTCCCGCACAGATGTGAAGGCAGGATTCTTCCAGGATTGTTCTACACAATTCCTTGAAATTTGGAGGAGTAGGAGCAGAAAAACATAGGAAACCAGACACACATGTGTATATATATATATATTTATATCCAACTTGTCTATCTATTTGAAGGTTGCTACGATGTTGAAGGCCATTCCTTTCAGCACTGGTCAAGCATGCCAGAGAGAACGCGTTCGGTTGGTGCGGTTGGTGCACTTGGTGGCTCAACACTAATTACTAAGTATATATATGGGTGCAAGTCAAAATAGGAGGTCCGGAACAAGCTCCGGGACCACACCCGTTCCATACCCCCCTTCCATACCCCCGTTCCATACCCCCGTTCCATACCTCCTTGAAGGATCCGTTCCATACCTCTGTTCCATACCTCTGATCTATACGTTAATATATATATATATGTATGTATATATCTGAAGAATATGTGCAGTCTGATTTTACATTTGTACGCGCATACTTGAGCGCACATACATAGATGAGTGTGTACATGCAAGAATACGTTTACTATGCCCAAGCCCTGTGATTGTGTTGGCAAGTCTGTGCCTGCAGCGTTTGTTGTGTGATGGTAGGGATGTGCTTGGCTGTTGTCGGCTGGCAGTCTAAGAATGGATTGCTTGTAACCGGGCCTCCCTCTCAACCTGTGGCAGGTTTGCGCCTGCACCACTTACAGTTGCTGCCCGCTGTGGCACAGCTGTGATGTTTGATGGTAGAGATGCGCTTGGCTGTTGCCAGCTGGCAGTCTAAGAATTGCTTGCTGCGCTACTCTCGCTCCAAACTGCCAATTTTGATAAAGATGTGCTGCGTGGTGGCAGAGCTGTGCTGGAGTGGGCCGCTTCGTTCCAGACCCCGTTCCATACCGTTCCATACCGTTCCATACCCGTTCCATGCCCGTTCCAGACCCGGACCACCCATGTACCATCCCTGACCCACTTCCGGGTGAACAAATGGCAGGTTCTCACATAGACTGCTCCTAAGCCATCCTTTGCGCGTGGGATTTGGGAGCCTAGAGTCTTGCTACGCGGGGACACTATCTACCCCATACGGACCGGGACCTCTGAGTTTTAAGAGTAGGAGGTGGGACCTGCGTGACAGGTCTCAAGCTGAGTGGACAGCTTCACATAGTAGTCCTAGCTAGTGCAGGAGCACTAGCCATGCAAGGCAAACCTGCGTTGAACAGGTGTACAACAAGGATGCCGCGCAGATGAGAAATGAAAATGAGCGGCGGCCAGCGGTAGTAGCTTCAACGTGCATATCCTCGAGATGTATATTATATACACTATATTATACATATATACAGTATACATATTTATATTTATGTACAGCCTCTACTTCATCACATTCCAAAGGTCCGGAACAAGACCAGTTACGAAACCCCTTCGTTCCATACGTCCGGAACAGCGCGGAACGTTCCATACACAATTTTGACTCATAGCCATATATATATATATTTTTTTTTATTATTGCTATTATTATAAAATTATTCTTTATTATTATTATTATTATTACTATTTTTATAATTGATATATTTGTATATTATTTTATATTAGCATATTATTTCGTATTACTATATATTAGCATACGTCATTCTATGCTGTTATGGTTTGCTGTACTTGATGCTATATATGTTATTATATGTTGTCAAATAGTATTGTATTGTATTGTATTTTATTGTGTTGTATTGTATTGTATTATGTAATATGATTTATTATTGTATGTATATATATATATATATGTCATATTGATATATATTGTAATACGTTATTTGATATTATTAGATGTTACTATAGATCTATAGACTGATCTTTGATAAACCAATTAGATGATTTAACTTGCTGATTCATGGGTAAATACGGCCGCTGAAATGCAGCATCTCCAGAGGTTTCATACATTCTCCAGGTTCCAACTTGGCATTCTCCAGGTTGCTATGTATTTAGAATGCTATTGTGTGCTTGTGTGTATGTGAGTGTGTTTCCATATATATATATATACACCCATATATCCATATATATACATTATATATATTATATATATATACATTATATATATTATACATATACACACACATATATATATATAATTATGTCTATGTATATGTACGTATTTGATGATATTTGATGAGATTTGATGATATTCGATGATATTTGATAATATTTATCTATATATTTGTGCCTGGAAAGCCACCATGAACATCCCAATATTTTAAATCAAACCCATGTTGACTTGGCGATTCTTGGGGCGATATTTACATGATCGTTTTATTATTTCAGTCTCGTTGCTGCAAAAAAGGAATCTCAATCTTGCTACGTATCACATTTTATCATTACATCAATTACATCTTATTGAAACATATTATAAGATATTGGATCATAGATATTTCCATGGACTTGACTGGTTGAAGGGAAAAAACTACAGACAACCATTGGTTTTTATCCTGACATATGGGTATGAGTCAACAACCTTAAGCCCAATTAGGGACCACATATTTTAGTATATGTTTTGTATACATCATCTAGTCTATAATCAATGATAATTGTTGGACCCAATTTTGACCCATAACTATCCATAACTATTATCATTTATTTTTTTTGGGATCTGGAAGGTGGCCCATACCCATAGATCATCACCCAAACAGATCATCTGGAAGGCACATGACTTGGCTGATGTGCGTTTCTTCGCCTTCGACTGCCTCTTCTTGGACGGTGAGTCCTTGCTACACCAGAGTCTCCAGCAGCGCCTTGATCGGCTGCGCCTTGGTTCGTGCGCAGATTCGGCGGATTTTTCGGAGCACACTTTGGTAAACTAACATAGCTATCACCATTGGTATCAATGGTCAAAAATCCATAAGAACTCATTTTGAAATTCCCTCTGGTAAACTAACATAGCTATGGAAAATCACCATTTTTGCTGGGAGAATCCACTATAAATGGTCATGTTCAATAGCTATGTTAAATTACCAGAGGGTATTTTGAATCCTGATTCTGGAACGGCTCGGTACCAAGGAACTCCAGCCAGCTGGCGCTCGGTCAAGGTCAACTGGCACTGGCGCAGGGAAAAAACTTCACCACGCCACTGCAGCTGCAGAAACCTGGCCGTCAATTTCCATGGGGGTTTCGCTAAAAACATCTACCCTCTGGTAATTTAAGATAGCTATTGAAAATGACCATTTATAGATGGATTACCTATTAAAAATGGTGATTTTCCATGGCTATGTTAAATAACCAGATGGTAAAAAAAAACCACTTGGGGGGCCCATTTTGCAGAGGGTAAAAAAAAATACATTTGGAGGACGTAAGCTCTACATCCACATATCTTTGGATGACCTGTGAGAATGGCCTAGAAACATTGAGACCTACTGTAACGTATAGAATAAAGAATGAACCTTGTGGAATTGTGATTCAACCGATGCAAATTGAGATTGCACCTATAGAAATTGTGGTTAAACCGATGGCAATCTGGATTTACAGTAGCCTGTATAAAGGGGGATTATATAGATGCACAGTAAAGGGATGCGGGTAGGGGTAAGCTTTGTGGTATGCAGAATGGCGGGTGAAAAAGGCAGCAATAACAAAAGGCGGGGTTAACGAATCCAGTTCAGAATTGTACATCTTCGAAAAGAAACTTATATAGAGAGGGTTAAAGAACTGAAAGGGATTCGAAAACACACAGATGATCACAGATCAAAATGACTGCTTTGAGGTTATTTTTTGTTGCGAATGGATCCAATCAAGGCTATGTTTATAAACTTCATATCCAGGGGCAACCAGGCATGAACGAGGAAGAATCAAGAAACAAAATCCATTGGTAATCAAACCTGGCAACGGAAATTCCATTTAGAGGGTTTTTCCCAGCTAGCCATGTTTGATTACCGAAGGGATCCGAAGGGATCCGAAGGGATCCGAAGGGATCCGAAGGGATCCGAAGGGATCCGAAGGGATCCGAAGGGATCCGAAGGGATCCGAAGGGATCCGAAGGGATCCGAAGGGATCCGAAGGGATCCGAAGGGATCCGAAGGGAAAGTGATATTGCTCCTTCAAGGTCCAATTTGAGCCTGCAAATATGCGGCAAGACGCTTCCTTGTGTCATCCTCCTTTGAAGGCTCAAAGGTGCAGCCTGGATTTTCCCGACAAGGAAGGAATTGATGAGTAATTACTTGGATATGCATCCCAGTATATCCCAGTTAGCTGGTAATTTTTCCATGTTATAACATCTAAATAACACATTTATGTGGCATATACATGGAGTTACATGGAGTTACCTGAGTTGTCAAATGTTGTCCAACAGGATCTGAAGCACGTGCTGCCCCTTGCTGGCCCCTGGCCCATTGGATCCCAGGAAGGTCCTTTCCTCTGCCATCAATGCGTCCACAGAGGGGCTGATGCTGAAGAATTTGGCCGCGCCCTATGAGTTCCTTGGCGGCACCGGCCGGAAAAAAGCGGGGAAAAGCCGCCAAAACCGTCCAAAACCAGTGAAAGAGGGGGAAACACCATGGAGATCCGTGGGTATGTTAATGAAAATCAGGGAATCTCGGAAGAGTGAAGTGGCCACATTGAAATCAATCCATTGAAACACTTTTTTTGTTGTCACAGTTCCCATGTTTTTCGGATCAAAACATGCTGCATCCAATGTGTCCACCGTGATATCACCACTTTTCATCGTTAAATCAAGTTTCAGGGTTGAATCAGAATAAAACAAACTTTTCTAGCTGGAAACATCACGGTTTTTGGTAGTTCAAATCGACCATCCCATGATTTTCTCCTACAGTTTTTTTTTCTTCCCTTCCCACCCAAATCCGCCGGCGCGCGTCAGAAACGATAGGTCTTTACACTGTGTCAAGGGGGCAAGCGGCTGGGTGAGGGGGGGTCCTCCCACCGGGTTTCGGCGAGGAGCTGGGGGAGGGGGGGGGTGGGCCGTCCATTGCATCTTCGCCATGCGCAGGGAAGTCCAGGAGGCTCGCTGCGAGCGCTCGCATGGCGGCAATGGATGCGAGCGCGGCCCAGCGCAGCGCCCAGGCGGCGGCTGCCGTTGATCGTGCCCAGGTGGGTTCGGTGCGGGCGCGTGCGCGGGCGAGGTGCCGGACGAGGTGCACGGCTTCGGGCGACCACCGGCCTCCTACCTCCAACCCAAACACTGCGAGACGGCAGCGAGTGCTGGATTGGAATTCAGGGTAGGTCTGGGTGCGTTTTCGGCGCGCGGCTTGGTTGAGTGTGACGCCGGGTTCACTGGCGGCTCTGGGGCGGGGTTCACCGTTGCGGTGGATGGGGCTCACCAAGGTAGCGTCGATTGCGATCTGCGCGCCGTGCCACAGCGGCACTCCGCTGACGAGGACTTCAATCGCGCGTGCGTCCGGGGGAGGACAGGGGAGGTTTGTCATGTCCCGCAGGAGGACGTTTGTACGGACACGGCCCCCTGCTTCGCGGCATATCCTGGCCACGGCGCGTTCCATGGGGATGGACCGGATGCGGAGGAATCCGGAGGTGGCACAGGCGGCGCGATGGTCTCCCAAAGGGTCAAGGGCACCGCCGCAACTGCAGCGGTGGTTGGTGAAGGGGAGGGGTAAGCGGAGGCGGCGCAGGAGGCACGCGCGGAAATGCTCTGGCGACAGGGTGTACTCGGGATTCGTAGGGTACACGGGTGCGACTCGCATAGGGACCAGCCTGGGAATGCAAGAGCGCGCGCGAGGAAGGGTCCAGGTCAGAAAGGAGCGCGGCCAGCTCGTTGCGGTCTTGGGCTGTGCTGGCGAGGCGTTGCCACCCACGGTGGTAGTCTCCAGCGTCACGGGGGAGGGGCTGCGGGGGGCCCGGCAAGGTGAGGGTGTCCCATGCGGGGGGTTGGAAGCCGTGGGCGCGAAGGGCATGGGTCGCTTGTGTTGCTTCTATGACAGCTGGTGGGAGGGGGCGCACTTCACCGCGCAAGAGGTGGAGGATCCTGTCTGCCGCGGCCGGGAGCCGTCGGTGAATGGCGGGAAGGCTGTCGGCCCAGGATGCCCAATATGCTGCCTGGCGGCTAGCATGAGCCGATCGTAAGCCGAGGCCGCCGGCGGCGAGGGCGAGGCGGGCGCGCTGTTGGGCTGGGAGGGGAAGGGGTGTTCCGTCGGTGAGGATGCGGGCAAGGCACGCGGCGATGGCAGTACCTAGGCAACCATTCGGCTTCGAAAACCGAGGCCATATCGCCCAGGACCTTGTTTTTGCATTTCGGAGTCCAAATCACTTTTTCGAAGCCATATGGTGTTTTCACGCTTGCAGATGTGAATTTTCACGTTTTTCACGCTCCAGGATGTGAATTTTCACGTTTTCACGTTTTTCACGGTCCAGGGTGTGAATTTTCACGTTTTTCGTGATTTTCACGCTCCAGGGTGTGAAATTTCACGTTTTCACGTTTTTCACCGTCCAGGGTGTGAATTTTCACGTTTTTCGTGATTTTCACGCTCCTCGGTGCGAATTTCCACGGTTCTCACGGCTTTCGCCGCGCTCAAAATTTTTCAGGTGTCAACCGCAGAAACAGAAACCCTACTTCGGCGACCCCAGAAGCCACGGTACCCGGAAAAACACAGGGTCCGCGCCCAAAAGCGTTTTCACCCGGAATTCACGCGCTCACGAATTCTGTTACCCTCCGCTACTCCCACACTCAAACTGCTTTTGCTCACTTCGCGGTTGACATAGGAGTGCCCTTGGACATCGTCCATAACTCGGAAGTTTTCAAACTAAAATCCTTCTGGTGAATATATCTATGTCTTTGGGATCTTGTAATGATATTCTTCCACAACTAAATTTGAAATATAAACTATGGTTATAATGCTGTATGAACACCTAGATGTTGGCGTGGGATAATGACGCAAACAAAGCATGAAAGGAAAACAAATTGAGAAATGTCCTAAAACATCCTAAAACTCTATTGGCTCATCAAACCATATGCAAATTCTCTTGGATGCCCAGGCTGGCTCAGTTAACAGCATGGCAGTGCAGCTGCTGGAGTTATCTCTGTTTTCAGGAAAGATGCAATATTTCCTTTATGGCATGGGCCATTTTGTTTAAATAACAACACAGCAACTAATCTCGAGGTCAACGGTAGACACAACCAAAAAAAAACATATGTTTTCCAGGGAATATGTCTTTTTCCGGGCAACCTCGGACATTTTCGCGCGCGTTTTCTGTGGCTTCTGGTATGCATTTTTGAAAATTCGCGTTGTTCGTGCTTTTTCGGGGCCGTTGGCGCGCTTTTCGTGGCCATTAGCGCGTTTTTCGTGTTTATTTCGCGTTTTTCGTGTTTTTCGCGATTTTCGTGTTTTTCGCGTTTTTCGTGATTTTCGCCTTGGTGGTTTTCGCAGCTTTGATTTCGTGATTTTTTCGATTTTTCCTTGATTTTCGTGATTTCTCGGGCAGCTTTGGTCATTTTTCATTTTCACGTTTTTCACGCTATCATTTTTTTGGTCGCTTGGCGATCATTACAAATGATACAAATTCTGCAGAAAACAGAACATGTGCGAAATAAACAGGCCCATTGTGGCAAGTTTGTCTCAATCAAGCCCACGAGTTCAGGTTCGACACCCCATATGAAAATAGTTAGAGGTATGAAAGCGCCATGCGCATCGCATGGGTCAGGTGAAAAGTGGATCTAGCGGAGCTTCAATTCTTTCAGTACATCTTCCTCGGCAGGGTTCGCATGGTTTCACAAGAAGAAGTAAAATATGGGGTATTCTACAGAATTGGTAGGAAAACAAAACCGTGAAAAGTAATGACAAGTTTCCCATCCTTCAGGTATGACCATATACTTTGAACGGGCCAAGTAAACTGCCACAGACCACAAATCAGCCTCATGAAAGGGACGGGATCACATTCATTTTGTTCTCACATTGGAATTGCAAGAAGCTACACCCACAATCGTTTTTAAAACCTGCACATGGAAAGGCACGATGATTTCCCCAGTGCTCGAAACCAAGCAGCTTCATCCCAAAGATCGCCTAACGGCAAGCAGAACTTTCTGAACAATTCCAGGTCCGTGACATCCGTCGGAAACTCTGGGAGGCAGTTATAGGATCTGTGTTTCCGCGGTTTCGGGCCTCGATCTGGAGAAGCTGTGGGCAAAATGCGTGCAGGGACTTGTTGAATCAGAGCGCTGGCTCATATTGGACCACTGACGCTAGCTATTACAGGGTATGTTGGCCCGGCGAAGAACAACGTTGATTTTTTTCATTTTCGCACGATTTCCAAGGCAGGTGTCAATTTTCACGTGTTTCATGATTTTCACGCTTCCGGGTGTGAATTTCGTGTTTTCGCATTCACGGCGTGGCTTTTCATGATTTTCACGCTACAAGATGTGATTTTACATGTTTTTCACGCCTTTCACGCTTTTCACGGTCCAAGACGTGAATTTTCACGCTCTTTGTGATTTTCGTGCTTCCCAGTGCGAATGGTCACGCGGTCACGATCGCTGGTGTGGATTTTGGTGATTTTCACGCTTGCAGATGTGAATTTTCAAGTTTTTCGCGTTTTCACACTCCGGGGTGTGAAATTTCACGTTTTTCATGATTTTCACGCTCCCTGGTGTGGAGTTTCGTGTTTTCACGTTTTCACGGGGCCAAATCCATTTTCGAGGCCAAATCCCCTTTTTAAGGCCAAATGACTCAAACGGCCTCCGGCCTTGTTTTTCGAGTCCAAATGGCTCCCCAGGCGTGCGCCTGTGCGAATGCGTCGGTTTGGGAAGGCGGAAGGACGCGCAAGAGGTAATTGGCCCGGGGGCAAGCGCACTGGAGCAGCAGAAGGAAAGCGACCTGCGTGTCGGACACGGAAGGGATGGCGTCGAGCAAACGGTCATGTGAGGCGCGTTTAGCCGTCAAAGCCGCTGCGACGTAGTCCGGGTGGCCAATGGGCGTGCCGAGGGCCTTCAGCCCTTGTTCGGCTGCCGGGAGGGTCCATGCCCCGGTCCAGATTGGCTCGGCCTGCGCAGCTGGTTGTAGGGTGTGGGCGTCTTCCCCAGCTGCGTTCCAAATCCGAGTTTTTCCAAGGTGTAGGCTGATGCCTGCATGCGCGCGGAGGTGGGTTTCGAGGAGGTGGAAAATGGGAACGGTTCTGGCGGGGGCGGAAATGACGTAGAGGTCGTCGAGGTATGCCAAAAGGGCTTCTTCGGGTTGGAGGTGGCGGGAAATGGCTTGGAGCGCGCTGTGGAGGGTGAGGCTGAAAAGGGCGGGCATGAGCGGGTCGCCCTGTTCACCACCATCCCCTTGGTGAATAGTGTGGGGGGTCAAGGACTGGTCGTACCAGACATATTCGGACGGGGCGCCGTAGAAGGATCGTGTTAAGGGAAGCAATTGGCGGCAGTGGTGGGGTTGGTGGCCATGGCGGTCAGCATGGCCTGTCGCGAGACATGGTCATACGCCCCGACCCCGTCGACGCTCAGGAGGGTGGCGCGCGGGTCGGCTTCCGTCGCTAAGCGGGGGTGCGTGCCAAGGCCTCGGCCCCCGCGCGGGTGCTCAAGGCGTACTGATACGGCAAGCATGCTGCCTCGAATGCAGCCGCAAATTGTTGCGCCAGGGTGCGGGCGATCAAGCGCCGGAAGGTGTCCCCCGTGACTAGCCCGCGCACACCGCCATCGGGCTTGCGGAGTGCGACCAAGCGGCCAAGCCTGAGCCCTGCCAGGATGGGGGCGGGGAGGGTGGCAGTGGCGAGTTGTTGGGCCGCGAGGTAGAGGAGATGAGCGTCAGCGTCCGCATCAAGCAGGACCCGCAAGTGCTCTGCCGTCATGCCAGAGGGTCCGGCCGCGGCGCCGCGACGGGCACGCCGCAGGTTGGCTAAGAATTTGGTTTCTGAGAGGACACAAGTTTTTTTGGTTCCCAACATGATCCAACGACAGAGGCCCGGGATCCGAACGGCGGAGTGGTTGAAGTTGAAGAAGGACCAGACCTTGGAACTTTTGGAGTTGAAGAGTTTCGCAATGTCTGGATTCTGGATAGAGTTAAGATGGGTAAACACATCCAGATTTTTTTCGGTCTTTTTTTCAATCTATAGGACCTGGGGACCTCGGAACTCCTGTTTCTGTTTTTGTTTTTGAGCTACTCTGAAGAGTAAATTAAGATGAGGACATGTATGATCTAATTTGGGAAAGCATGGGAGCCCCATGCTCAGCAACAAACAGGTGAGATTTTGAAACACAAAAGAGACAGAGACAGCTATATAGAAAAAAAGAAATTCCGAAAGATGAGGCACGGGATAACATGTGAGAAATACCATGAGAGTTTACTAGCAGTTTCACGGACAATCTAAAAAATATATTCATAATATATTCATAAAAAACACCCCCCCCTCCCCAGACCCCCCCCGAAATATATAACCCTGAAATAACATGGAAATATGCTGAATCATGAGCAATAGTAGACATGGAATGAACCGTTGATCATGTGTTGCTTCTTAGACTCGGAGACCTAGCAAGCGACCGACTGGGGGGAAACATTGGATGGCTACTTCGACCCTGAAAAAAAAAGTTATGCAAGTGGGATTCCAATACCCAATGTCAAAATCGATCTTTTGCAGGGTATCTAAGATGATACAATATAATATATATATATATAAATAGCATGAATTCGCAATGTTCATGGTCAATTTTCGTTGCTTTAGCATTTTCACGAAAGAATCGTTTCTAATACAGTCTGATTGTCACTGCGTCAGGACTATCTGAACAGCAGCCTCAGCGACTTGGAAGTGGGAGCCTGGGTATATCATCGAAAAGATCATGTGATGTACACGCACACATATCCCTATTAAACACCCCTTAAATCTTCCTAAATATGAGTAAATCCCTACTAAACCATGGTTTTGGGGGTAGTGTTTGATATTATGGAGAGGGGATTACATATGGACATAAAAAGATATTAGAAATATGTATATATATATATATACATAGTATATCAATGATTGTCCATGAACATAAGGTTACACACATTCAGCTAAGGTGGATTAGATGTAGAGAGATGTACACAGAAAGCTCTCGGCAGAGGCGATTCCGTGGACGGCGTGGTGGTAGGCGTGCGCCGCGGCAAAGGCCGACGCAGCGGAGTCTATGGCTCCTTCCTGCTGGCGGTGAGGCGGGCTATGGGAATTCATGGAGTATTCATGGTTGATTACCCTCTGGTAAACTAACATAACTATGGAAAATCACCATTTTCAATGGGAAAATCCACTATAAATGGCCATTTTCATAGCTACGTTAAATTACCAGAGGGGAAGCAATCATAGGAATACCATGTCATACGAGTCATACCTATGATTCCGGGGCTTAACTTCGGATTAACCATGATTGTCGTATCATATTTTGAACCACGAAAAAATAGGGGTTTAATGGGTGATGAATCTGGATGTATATAAATAAATAAATAAATATATATATATATGTATGTATATGATTATATATATATACGAATATATGTATGTATATGTATACCTATACTACTGTATATATATATAATGGTTTACACCTCACCAACTATAGTAACCATGGGACAATATTAGATTATGAATGGTTGATTACAGTGATAACTATGAACATATCATGCCATAACCCCTGACTATAGTATAATTATAGTAAGAACTAATTATCAAGCAACCATAGGATCAAAACTAGTAATTCAATATGATTTATATACTTGGGCGATAAACTTTACATATATATGTATAACTCACCAGCTATAGTCTGTATTATGTTATCAATGAGTATTCATGACTGGTTATATACTATTAACTATTGATTATTATAGTAGTATTAATTATTCCGATCAGTCATGGTTGATCAGTTATAGCAATTCGTTTTGACTATGGTGGTTAACCACTATTATCATAACATGTTACTAGCCATGAAAAATGATGATGTAGTGCGAGATTAATAGTACTGTACACTATAAGAGTAATGGTTTTAATAATAGTATGATTGTAATGATAGAATGATAGTCAATCAACATAATCATAGTTGAGTATTAGTTCATATTATTAGTTTTATTGGAATTTGCAACCATGATATTGGTTCATATTATTAATGGTCAACCCCCATGATTATAGCAGTATTCCTTTTATTGTTTGTTATATAGTGAATAGTGGTTTCATGGTGGCTTTAACCTCTATTTTTCTTTTAATGGGATATTGATGGGGATATACTGCAGTTGGGGTTTATGACTCAGCAACTATAATTACCCTCTGGTAAACTAACAGTTTGCTATTGAAAATTGCCATAGAAATAGTGGATTTACCCATAAAAACTCATTAAAAATGGTGATTTTCCATAGTTATGTTAGTTTCCAAGAGGGTAATCACATCCCCTTAATATTGAACCCCCCACATTCACCATGGTATCGCAGGGGGATGGGACACCGCGTCGGCTCATCTCACAAACATTGAGAGGTACTGTAAAAGAGACCGGTAACACAAGCAGATCCCAGCCCGGCTGGTGGGATCAAGATAGTATTTTATGATAGTTTATATTAGTATATTTTATATCATTATAGTGAGTATGTATATATATATATATATGTTTATATGCATCATGTTCATTTATTTTCTAGATGCCCTTATCATTACATCCTGATGAACAAAGCCCTGCACCAGTTGGGAACTATTGGATGGGATTGCCCATCTACCCAGGACTTCCGAACCCTCCAGGAGCAGCAAAGGGCGCGGTCGGTTCCAGACCCTCTGCGCGGTCGGGACCGGTCTGAGTGATGAGGACCGGTGTCCTGGAGATTTTTAAAGTGTGATTCATTGGCTTTGTAGCCCCAAAAATAATGAAGAAACTGTTACCAAAATAAAGATTATAATAAATGAAGAACCCTAAATAATGATTTGTGATTAGAAGTGTCCTCGAACCAACAAGCATCTACCCCCCCAAAAAAGAAACAGTCAAATGATCACTGTTTCTGGATTTTACTTTCTGGATTCTTGGGGGGTTACTTACAATGGCTTGCTATGACTTCGTCGTTGCAGGATCTGAAAGAGTACTACACCCTTTGCCAATCCCTGGTGCGCGACGATGACGCCATTCCCGAAAACTTGCAGACCACCAAATTCTTGAGCCCGTGGCGAGTCACAACGCAATTCCTGTGGCGAAAGCCACTTTTTTGGAACCATGAAAAATGATAGAAATCTAAACTCACCGTTTCAATGGATTGGTTTGAAATGATGTGAATTAACAAAAACATATAAGCACTATGTTTTTGCTGTTTCAATGGAACATCGCAGGGTCAAACATGAGATTTTAGGGCAGTTTATGTCGCAGATTTTGTTGAAGAAACATGCTTGTTATTTCGGTGTTCGTCATTTTTTCCCCACTAACCAATTCTATTTAGATCTGGGATAATATCATTCACATTACTTATTTGATGGTGACCATTCTCATTCTTCTTTGTGTCTTGCACGGCATCTTAGCGCAACCGTGATAAAACCGTGTGTGCTGGTGATGCACACTTGGTCGTTGAGTCTCTATATATATATGTATATATTGACATGTATAGTTGATTTATATTTATATGTAATATTAGTTTATACTTACATGCAATATATCTATACATATTATTCACACACACACATATATATATATGAGTCTCATTTCTTCGCGTAATATCTTGATCATCTCCATATTCCCTTGTTGTGTAAGTCCATTCTTGCAATGTGGGCATGGGCCCCTTAACCCTGGTGTCCGGTATGATTGGTCATTTTGGACATCCCAAGAATCACACCTGATGATCACCACCTATTCTTTTCTGATCATATCATGTATCCATCATTACCCTCTGGTAATTTAACATAGCTATTGAAAATGGCCATTTATAGTGAGTTTTCCCATTAAAAATTGCGATTTTCCGTAGTTATTTTAGTTTACCCAAGGGTAATACTTGTGAGTTTTATATAATTTATATAGCTTTGCTGTACACGGTAAACCAATCATATCTCAGTATACCTCAACTCGGTGTATAGTTATACTTCCACTGCGCATGCAATTACAGTTTATCCTTACACCTTATTACAATCAGTATCCCAGTTGTGATCCGTTATACCTCGGCAATGATTATCTATAACCATTATCGATATTGCTTGACTCTTAATTATGTCAGTATATCAACATCCCATGTCTCATTATTATCCAATGTTGTATCTATCATAATGTAACATTCACAATTCAATAGCATATATCTTTCCATATATTTCTATAGTGTACTATATATATATATATACATATTATTCTCATAATTTCTCATATCATCATGTCATATAATATCCATCATGGTGTATTTTTTTCGTTTATTACCGTTGTGGCCGCCCAAAAATCTGTGGCTTTAATCCGGTAGCGCCAAGGTGGCTTTGGATCTCGGACATCAAGAAGGCCCCTGTGATGGAACCTGGGTTCCGAAGATGGCCCAGTGGCCCAGTGGTTTTTTCCCCCTAGAGGGAGAGACTAATGCTATGGCTGCTATGGATTGGTTTTGTTGGGAAAATTTACAGGAAAGCCATTTTTTTGTTTTTTTAAGATTTTCCCTTAAACCAATCCATTGCTATGGAAGCTGGGTCCTTGTTTTTTTTTGATTGGGTTCATGAGTACTGGAAAAATCTGGTTGGTGCTTTGGAACCATGGACTTTTATATGACTTTCCCATGATATTGGGAATAATAATATCATCCCAACTGACGAACTCATATTTTTCAGAGGGATTGAAACCACCAACCAGAATAGATTCACTAGAGCCGATGCCACAACCTCGGTAGGTATCTGATTAGAGAATGGTGCAAGTGCTGCAAAGGGTTTAGACCTTTTGAGCGCAGTGAAAGTGAAAAGTGAGAGACTAATTATGGTTATACTAGCAAACTGAGCTTGGCCGTTGAACTGCCCAGCTGTCCTTGGCTCGCCTTCAGATGCTGAACTCCCGGAGAGGGGAGAGAAATACAAAAAGTTCTCCCAGACTATGATGGATATAACTTTTTGGGGAACTTTTGGAGAACTTGATGGTAGAAGTGTTTTGGGATGCAGGCGATTCGTGGACTTTTAGCCCTTTTGGGTTTAGATGGGTAAACACCAGTCATAATACACTGTATCCGACCAAAAGAACGTGGAAAACATGTTCAGATCCAAAGCAAGGTTGGCAAGTTGGATCATTTCCACCGGTCCAACTGTAGATACTGTAGATGTATCCACCATGGGTATCACAAGTCTTAAACTAGCTATAAATCAACCTACTTACCAACATACATTTGGGGATGGCAATCTCAGCAAGAAGTGGTCATCAGCTTTTTGTATTTAATGTGGGGCCCCAAGACAGGTCAGTTGGGTAAAATTTTTAAATATCTTAGCTGATGATATTTAAATAATATCATATCCACAGTTTTGCGTAATGTTGGCAGTTTTCCCATAATCTTGGATGATAACTATGGATATTATCCATAGTTATCATCCAAAAAAATCATGCCATAGTTATCTGATATAATATTGATATACTGATATACTATGATATAATCATAGTCATTGTGAATAGTAATTTATATCATCATTACTTGGGTCCATGGATTGGTCCCATCAAATATAAGTTGTTCCTGTCAATTTTCTTGGTTTTCCCATTTATTTTCTCATGAAATATGAGTTTTTTCCCCATAGATTTTCTTGTAAATATGATTTCCCATTAAATATGTTTTCTTTTCCCGTTAAAATAGTTTTTTTTTTCCCATTAAATATGAGTTTTTTTCCTGTAAATTTTCCCTTAAACCAAAGATCTGAGGAGATCACCGGTGCGGACCTCACCACCTCCACGATCCATTCCTGCGCCCTGGGCTCGTTGGAGGCCGCTCCGAAGTCTTCGTTTTCTGAAAAAACGTTGATTTTTAGCCAATTATGAAGAGGATAATTAATTATATGATATATATGTGGTATATATATATCATATATATACATATGTGGTGTATATATATATATCTATATATGATGTACTAGTATATTTAGATATATAATATATAAGTATACCATGGTCCAGAAGATTTCTGAAACACTTAAATATTCTAGTATAAGTATGGGGATATAATATGAGCAAAGTATATTTAGATATTACCATGGTCCGGAAGATATGAAATACTTGAAACTACTTTATATATATAATATGATATATATATATAGATACATATATCATATTATATGATATGCTACAGTATGTTTAGATATAAAAGCATACCATGGTCCAGACGATTTCTGAAATACTTGGAACTACTTAGGACTTAGATATACTTATGTGGATCCCATCAACTACCTAGACACACTTAGAAACTTAGAATGGAGATATAAAAAGATACTTATCTAAGTGTACCATGGCATATCCAAGTATACCATGGTCCGATGCCGAAAAGTCGGACCTACGTATCGGATGTTGTTTGACACCAAATTCAGCTGAATTTCTTGGGCTTGCTATAAAAGATAAGACATGAAACATGATAATCTATGATAATCTTAGATATACTTAGATGCTATGGACCATGAAGCTAGTCAACAAGGCTAACTGGTTAAGAAGTGGGTTATAGCATGTTATAGCCCATCACCAATTTAGAGGGGGATACAATTCATTAAACCCATTAGAAGATAATGCATCATAAGAGATATACTTATATATATATAATTCATGATAACTTGAGGGTTTAGCAAAAGTTGTTATAGCCCATTAACAACCCATTTATAAGGGGATGTCACCCTGTAATTGGCGTACCAGCTACAAAACTCCATTGATGACTTTATACCCACTGCGTATTTAACATAGCTACGGAAAATCCACGCACTAGCCATGGAGGTTTATGGCTTGGAAAATCATCGAGCTCAAAGGGGAATCTTCCATAACTATTTGCATTACCAGAGGGTAGTCATGTATGCCATGGTCAAAACGTTGATTAATTTTCCAAAGGGGATGGTCATCAATCCATGAATGGGTTTAATATTGTCAATACCTCCAAAAAATAAAAACTCCCGGAATGATGGTAGGATGACCATAGCAAATATAGCAGGTTTGACTACGTGCACATAGAGGTTCTTGCGGATCATGAGGGATCCTGCCTTCCCTAAAGATCCTGCGGAGGATCCTAGTCGTGGCCTGGGTTTGCGCTTTCCTCGCGTGCTGCGGGTACGACGGGATAAGACTCCTAGGCGGCAACAGGGCGAGGGCAACCATGGAAGATAAGAGAATGGCATGCTGCACTGAGTTAAAGGAATGTCAACGGAAGCGTTCACAGAAAGCATGGTTGTATTTGTGTTTCTTGCAATTCTACCTGAAACCAATTGTGTGAGTTTAGAATGTCATGTCTTGATACCATGGCACTTTTGGAAAGGTCATCATTCTCGTGGAATGCGCTGGGATATGCGTTTTTTTTCTTAGAACCGCTGATATCAACAATAACGCGACGTTGTACATGTCATGCACATAGAAGATGGGAAATGCATGCACACTGACACACGCATACATATAAGATTGCACAAGCAATAACTATATATCATGTCACAAGATATTGTTCGTCACATTTCGCCACACTTTTTCAGTGCTTTTCCTTTCTTTGGGGCCATTATCTAAAACAACTGCCATTTTGATGAATCCTTTCTGCAGCATTTGCAGGCAAGCGACGACGGCGGATCAGATTCTCTCCATGTACCAAAGCCAGCCCGCTGTAGCAGGTTCCGCCAAGAGGAGCCGGACAACCAAAAAGGGCGGCCCCAAAAACTGCTCAGTGTTGGCTACCAGCTACCAGCAATTCCCATCAGTAAACTAGTGAGTAACTGGGGGAGCTTGCAATAGATTCCACTTAAAAAAGGGCACTTACAAAAGCGTTTAAAAAGAACCATGATTGACCAGTCAGTAACATCAAAAAATATCCCAGGAGGATCCTTTTTAGACATATGTTTTAGGCCCGACCTGCCCTTACCCTCCAGTGGAAAATCAAACATGGCAAGCTGGGAAAGAACAGCAAGGAACTAAATGGTGGGTTTTCCAGCAAACCATGTTTGATTTCCAGAGGCTATTTATGGATTAACCCACAAGGACGGAAGGCATGGCAAGCCATGAAAAAACATATGCGCCATTGTCAAAACATGCATAAGTTGCCAATATTTGGAACTGGTCATCAATTCTTCAATAGGGATGAACGTTATTTGAATATGTACTATAACATATTCATTATTATCGGCGATAAGGATTCCCACTATGGAATTGACGACCAGGGCCATACCATGCCACACCACATCTCCAGCTCTCCAGCAAGCGCGTAGCCGCTGAGGCCTACGCTTTAACGGCTGCGAAGGCGGGGATGAGCTGATTTAGAGCACATTGAAGATCATGAAAACAAGCATTTCATTTCGGCTGGCTTTTAACATGTAAGATAACTATGGCTTTGAAGCGGCAACGGCAAGAGGGACATGCATGTATAAAACATTTTTAATTATAAATATTATGTATAAACACACACGTGCACACAGACATATGACATACATACATACATATATATATATACATAGTCAAATAAATCTATGTAATACATACATATACATATACATGTATGAATTGGGCGGTCATAATTGTGCTATCATCACAGGAGATGATTCTCAACCATAGTTGTTTTCGCCTCAACCATGAGGCATGTTTTAGCGCTCGCAAGTCCACTGAATCACTGGAAGAGAAGATGTACTTGCAAAAAACTATCATTAAACCGTTGTTTTGAACATCACACCTATACCAACTATGCTAATACAACCCATATTAAAACATCTCCAACCAAACCTTCGGTTTAAAACATCCAAATCCAATGGGTTTTCCTATGGGTTTTCCATGGTCGCAGCTGCCCAGGTATGTCGGATCTTCAGGGCTTCTGCCTGGGCCGTGCCCACCGGCCTTCGGAACGACGCTTCGTCGCCGAGGCGCCAGCAATGGGCGACCAAGAAGACGGAGCTACGAACGTAGGTTATATATATGATATGAAAAACATATGGATGTATAACCTTCAGTAAACTGACGGAAATATGGAACATCCATCATTTCTAAAGATGATTTGCACTTTAGTATATAGTAATTATATAGAATATAGATATATACATCATAGACGATAGTGTCATGCTCTTTTTGGCACAAACGGACATGACTACCTCTTGGACCTATTGTATACATATGTTCATTATATATATATATAATATATACACGCATGTTTTGCAGGAGGATCGGACATAAGCATGGATGTATTCCGCTGTCCAATACGTCCAGTTCATTTGTCCGCATGTGTGATTTTAGTATATTTTAGCCAATGATCAACAATTGACTCATTGATGCTTTGGGTTGTGCTATGGAATCGCAGAAGCACACTAATAATATCAACCAACACAAAACACGATTATATTGTTGGAGGGCTCCAAGGTGCCACGGTGCCAAAATGTGTGGCATGAGTTTGTTTAAGATGATCATGAATGTTTTTACTAAAATATAATGGGACAGACACCGTGGCTGGGGAATCTATAGGGAATATGTGTGTTTTTTTGTGTAAGTTCCTTGAAGCAAATCCAAGGTTGAGAAATAATTTGTCAAGCCCTTCTCTCTTAAACGATTCATCTCCTTGGGTGGTTTGGTTAAGCATCAGTCGCCAAAAGAACCACCCCCCAATATTTCAAGGTTTAAACGTGAACATGTCTACACCGTGATTTCCTGTAGATAATCCATTGACCGGTTGAGATTTAAACATCATCTTGTTGGATATTGATCCCATGATTTTCCATATTATATCCAATTCTATCCAATTATATCCAATGACCGTCTGCTTATTTAATATAGCTATGGAAAATGACGATGTTTAATAGATGAATCCTTATAAATCATCGAACTTTCTATGGGCCATGGCTTCCATAGCTACGTAAGAAATTACATCCTCGGGTATCCCTGAATCACATCCTCGGGTGGATTTCAACCCCCTCCTTTGTTGGTCGATTACTGTTAAACCCTTCGGGAATCGAACATGGCTAGCTGGGAAATCTCCGAATTCGATGGTCATTTAAATGGGAGAACCATCCAGAAATGTGGAACATTGTGGAACTGTCCAGGACGCCATGTTTGGTTGCCAGAGGGTACTTAAGAAAGATACAAACGTTTGGTGCTTGAATTCATTTTGCTGGTTGCACTGATTGATTTTTGTTGACCTTACGAAATATCCCCCTGATTTGTTGGTTGTTACATGTTGTTACATTGTTTTTGTCCCATCAAAATATACCCATGAACTACACATGCCATATAATAGCCATATATAATGCCGTAGAGCAACCCCCCAAAAGATAGAACCGTAAAGACCTACTCATGCAACGTACTCAAGTGCTCTGAACCACAGGAAATTAATTGAGACTTTCACACTGCAACAAAATGACCTGCTCACAATCTACCTGGTGATGGTATTTGAACTTTACTGTTATAGTATGTTATAGTGGCAACTCATGTACCTAAAGTGATCATGAACTCCATATTTCTGGAACATTCAGGGTCAATCCTGGCGCCATTTTCGACCTGAAAAAACGGACCGCCAAATCCATGGCGTCCATGGCCGTCATGGCCCTTTCGGCGGCCCGAGGTGGTCAGGAAGTGGCCCGAGTTCCGGCCGCTCCACTTCCACTCCCGGCGGGTCTTTCGTCACGGCTTGACCCTGTTTCTTGACGGAATCCGATGGGGAGATGGCGACTGGTGACTGGCACGCTACTGGGGCAGGGGCATAGATATTAAATGATATTAATATATGTATTACTTGTATGGAATCAGGTTGTAGTATAGTATAGTATAGTAACTTAAATATGAACCAGGTTAATAGTAACAACTTTATATATATATATATAGATATAATAGGCAACACCCAGCAAAAGTGGGATACCAGTCGTTCCAGGCAGTAGTAGATAAAATAGATGGATAAATATGGCTAATTAAAATAGATGGATACTCTGCATTGAAATCTTTAGCAGTGGAGAACCCTCCGGAAATTGCGGCAACTCGACAGGTGAATAGCGGGTAGCCATCCCCAGCTGACGTTGTGTCCTGGTGAGCATAGATATACTGAAAAGATGGTGCCACTTGACCAACCTAAGTCAAGTCTAAGTGGGCTGAAGCTCTCAATGACAGATATGTATAACACATACACACATAAATATATATATATATATAATCATATATATAATCATATATATAATCATATATATAATCATATATATAATCATATATATAATCATATATATATATATATAATCATATAAATGAACGGATACGGATGCACATCTATTTTTAGTAAAACCTATAAGATGCACCCCGAAAAAAAACCCGCCCTGGAAACTCCCAGCACGGCCACCACGAGGCTCCAGCGGGGCGAGCTGCTTTCACCGGAGCAGCCCCAAGGCGCCTTCTGACGCGACCAAAAAGGTGGGCGCATGGGGCGCCCTGGGCGCACGGTGTCGAGACTTGGGATATGGTGGAGACTTAATGGGATTTATAGGGACTTTAATGGGATTTAATGGGACTTTAATGGGATTTAATGGGACTTTATAGTGATTCAATGGGATATGAATGGGATATACCCGGCCTGGTAAACTAACGCTTTGCTATTGAAAATTGCCCTTTTCCTGAAAGGGTGGTTTCAAAAACTAGGCTACCCCAAGTCACCATTGGTTTTTCTCCTGAAATGATGAACATTTATGACCACTAACTTGGATCATTTCTAGTGTAAGAAACCCCAATATGCCAAGGTGGTTAGACCAGAAGGTAATGAGATCATTCAGTACCCCAGTCCCCCGTTCAGAACACGTGGTTGGAGCCGGATGATGGGGCCATGTGTAAGTTCTCGCTCAGAAACTGGGAACATCTGGGAACTATAAGAGGTGTTTCTTACTTCAGGTGAAAATTAGATTGTAGATGCAGATGTATGTTGTGAGTGCTCTGCATTCACATAACCCACATATGCATGACATAATCACGTGGAGATGCATATGAGTATCATGTCTTACATGTTGCACCATGTGTATCCATGTGTGTCAGACATGTTCAATTCTGCTCCCTAGTTTGAAACCCTTTGCGGAAAACAAACTTCAGCAGCATCACATATTGAGCTCTTTGAACCCATCAGTCGGCGTGTTTCCGCTCTTCTCTCAAGGGCTTCAAGGATGTTCCAGGCAAAGTCCACGACTTTCAACACTTGACAACGTGGCAAACCAAACGTACATCAACAAAAGCCGAAGATACCCAATTTCGCCAAGGTTAGTATAAACCTCATGAATCCTCATGCCTTTGAAGATGATTTGGATAAAAATCCCAGTGGAAAATCCACATTTGAAATGGGGAATCTATAGGGAATAGCATGGAGTACTCGGCAGTGCCTGGCATGCCATGGATAGACGTGAGACGTGACAGGAAGGGGCGCGTAGCTTTCGTTGTCGACTTTGAAGGTGTCGGATCCTGCGCTTGGGATGGTTATATGCATTGGTTTACCTAGAAATAGGACATACGATACACCGGTTTACCCCATCATTTACGAACTTAGTGTTCAAAATAATGACTACCCTCTGGTTATTTAACATAGCCATGGAAAATCACCATTTTTAATAGGTAAACCAACTATAAATGGGCCATTTTCCATGGTTATGTTAAATAACCATAGGGTAATTGCATTTCCTGGCCAAGCTGGAGCACCCATGAGCAATTTATGTTTGAACAAAGCCATATTCTTCAAGTGAAAATGGCCGGTACTTCTGGGATATCGTGGAACATTGCCAGATGACCAGGTGATGACCAGCAAACTTTGGTGGAAGTTGTTCTGTCATATCGGTAGCTGGCATATT
>CAMXCT020000174.1:107500-120000 GCA_947184155.2 Cladocopium goreaui
CGCTACACTACACTCAATTACACTACACTACACTACATTACACTACACTACACTACGTACTACACTCCACTACACTACACTCAATTACACTACGCTACACTACATTCCACTACACTACACTACTCTAACTACAGCTACAAATACAACTACAACAATACTACATTTACACTACGCTACGCTACACTACACTAATTACACTACACTACGCTCCACTACACTACACTGAATGACACTGCACTACACCCACAAATACAACGGCAACTACAGCTGCAACTACAGTACATTCCCTTACACTACACTAATGACATTGCACTACACTGCAATACACTACACTACACTGCACTACATCACACTACATCACACCAACTACAACTAGAACTATGTACATAAGACTACACTACTCTACACTAATTACAGTACACTACGCTGCACTGCACTACACTACACTCCACTACACTACACTACACTGCAACTACAACTACAACTACAACTACAACTACAATACATCACATAACACTACACTACAACTACAACTACAACTACAACTACACTACACTAATTGCATTACACTACACAACACTACACTACACAATACAGTACACTACGCTACACTACACTACACTAATTGCATTACACTACACTACACTACACTACACCACACCAAACTACACTCAATTACACGACACTACACTACCCTACCTTACCCCAGATTGCATTAGATTACATTACATTACACTACACTCATTACACCACCACAACTGCAACTGCAACTATACTACACTAATTACACTACACCACAACTACAACTCCACGACACCACAGCTACAACTACAGCTGCGCTATACCACACTACATCTAGCAGTTGTGGGTGAGGTGACCGACCAGGTGACCACTGCAACCATTGCAGCCAGTCCAAAAAACACAGCTCCAACCACCTTTCGGTCCATCCGTGGATTCGCTCTGCCTTCCGTGATTCACATGGCCTGGCATCACTTTTGCGTGGCATGCCCAGCACTTTACACAGATGGAGTGGAAAAATCGCAAATTGCATTGGTACGAGGCCGTCAGCTCTGCACTCAACTTTCCATTTTTGAAGGAAGTCTCGCAGAATTGCTTTGTTTTTCATGTTGTCAACTTCAAAAATAGAGGAAGTCTGGCAGAATTTCTTCGTTTTTGACGTTGTCAAGTTCAAAAATTGGGGAAGTCTCCCAGAATTGCTGCGCTTTTGATGTTGTCAAGTCAACAAGTGAGGAAGTCTCGGAGAGTAGCTTCGTTTTCAAACTTGCAGATAGACAGACAGATAGAAAGATAGATGGATAGATAGATAGATAGATAGATAGGTAGATAGGATGATAGGTAGATAGGTAGTTAGGTAGACAGATAGGTAGGTAGATAGAGAGATAGATAGACAAATACAACTACAACTGCAACTACAACTACACTACCACGACAACTACAAATACATATGCAAATAAACCACGCTACAGTACTACACTAATTCCACTACACTACACTAATTACAGTACACAGTACGCTACACTAATTACACTACAACTACAACTACAACTACTACAGCTACAAGCTACAACTACAACTACAACTACACTACATTAATGTTGACACCGGATTAACACCCCCCCCTCCCCCGCTATAGGTCAACTAGGTCAACAAGGTCCAGTCAGGGGGTCCAAAAACCGAACCCCCTAAATAATGTAACATTCATTCATCCATAAACGATAATCATCAGATTCCCATGGAAAAGATTAGAAAACCAATGGTAAACCATCAGATTCCTATGGGGAAAGGTTGGAATTACACTACGCTACA
This sequence comes from Cladocopium goreaui, assembly GCA_947184155.2. Classification (NCBI taxonomy): domain Eukaryota; class Dinophyceae; order Suessiales; family Symbiodiniaceae; genus Cladocopium; species Cladocopium goreaui. The sequence goes on from CAMXCT020000174.1 coordinate 109,328, forward strand.
CTACACTAGACCACAACTACAGCTACAGCTACACTACATTACACAACACTACGCTACACAAATTACACTACGCTAGACTACACTACAGAACACAACACTACAGCACACTACACTACACTACTTTACATTACACCACACTCATTACACCACACCACAACTACAACTGCAACTACAACTACACTACACACATTACACCACACTACAACTACAACTCCACTACACTACAACTACAGCTACGGCTGCACTACACCACACTACATCCAGCAGTTGTGGGTGAGGTGACCACTGCAACCATTGCAGCCACTCCAAGAAACACAACTCGAACCACCTTTCGGTCCACCAGTGGATTTGCTCTGCCATCCATGCATCACAACAACTCACCTCCCCTATAGTGTCCTACCTTTGGAACTTCCGCCAGCGCCTTGTGCGGCACTAAGTACTGGTATACATTATACAAACATACACGTAATACTATATATATATATATTTACATAGATATATTTGTAAATATTGAATATATGCATGTATGATTGTACCCATATATGTTTGTGTATAGATGCATAGATTCCCTGGAAAGTTCCGTCAAAGAGGTCAGCAGCTGGCTGCCGAATCGAGGCCGCATTTCAGTGCCGTGGGCGACTCAGTGGGTGACTGGTGCTATGAAAAGCAATAGGATCTATGGAACCAATTAGAAATGGGGGGGTTCTTTATGGATAATATAGTTATATCATGTTATATCTTGGGGGTTCTTATAAAAGGTTTATATTTCTTTTAAAGAACTCCCATGCGCTATTATAGTAGTTTAATATTAATAACTACTATATGATTTATGGAACATAAGGTTTGGAACTATTTATGGAAATTTATTGTATTCGTTGCTTAATATTAATGATTTATGGTGAAACCAAGGCTTTCATTGGTAGTTTATTGGAACTATAAAAATATATGATTTTTGGAACAATTATACAAATTGGTTTTCCATAACTAATTTTTGATATCATTCCTGATTGGTTTAGTAAACGTTCAAGATCACTAACTGATCAAAACAGTAGTTTATCGGTTTTTATGATTTTGATGTGGATGCAAATGTTACTATCATTGCATCAATTACCGATCCTGAACTACAATAAAATACTATGATTTATGGAACGAATAGGCCCCGCTAGCAAAGGCTGCAAAGGGACCTCTCCAACAGCAACCCAGCCAAGCATAGTTAATGACTCCATCTATGGTTGGTTGGTGCTCCTTATCGCAAAAGGAAAGCATTCTAGTGCCCCTGAACTGGTTGCAAACAAAACTTACAGAACCTGACAATTCATGAATTTGTCATAACTTGCCTGTCAAATGTTTGATTTTCCCTAGATTTTTCCTTCAACCAATCTATCGATAGTATTAGTCGGAAGTCGCAAAGATCCGGTGCTGAGCTCTCTATAAGGCTCGCAACGGTGGCGGATGCCGCACTGGCCAATGGACAAAGGTGGGACACCAAAAAGTGTGGAGTTTTACTGCCCCGGTCATCAAATATAGCAGAAATCCCTTATGAAATGGAGGTCTTAATGGGAACATTTGGGGGAGTTTCCATTGCCATGTTTGATTGACCGAGGGTACATAAGTAGAGTCTAAGGCTCCACGACCTGGGGGTTGACCGTAGTCCCACCTGGTTTGTCTGAAAATTCAGTACCCTAAACTCCAATGGTTTGCAACTTCAGTTTCTTCCCTCAACTTGTCATTAGGGGTAAATCGAAAAACATCCCATGTTTTTGGACAGCCCTCAGCTGCTGAACACGTCCGATTTTTTGTGTTTGAAGCTATGTTTAAAGCACGTGCTACTGAACTTAAGAGCTTGTTACTCTCGTTTCATATATCGGTTCATTCAATTCATGAACACCATCATGTCTTTTTATGGTTTTTTGAACTCCAAATTTTGCTACTTCACCCTTCGTTTGGAGGCAAAATCCCCAATTCCTCTGCCGTTCGCAGGGCCTTGCGCCATGCGAGCTGGCACACAGCACTGCCTTCGGTGACAAGGCATCTTGGCGTTCCACCGTTCCGCAGCGGAAAAACTGGATGGATGGTTGAAATGGATTTCAATGGCCTTTACAATGGGGATAATGTCAACCCCGGATTAATAAACTGTTGTTTATTAATTAGGGGGGGTACTCCTCCAATAGTCATTTCATCTGATACTTAAATGGTATCCTCCCAATTAAACAGCCGTTTGGGGTTTATTAATCCAGGGTTGACATCAATGGGGTTTGAAAAGGGTCTGCTGGGGTCCCAATATTTGTTTTCCGCCATCAGCATCAGCCAATGGCCGCTGTGGTGAAGATGCCTAAACGAGAGCGAAGGAGTCCTGGACCGTTTTTTTTTCAATAGGAATTTGGGTCTTAATGGTGGTTTCGTGTGGTTTAGCTTTTTTGAAATTGCAATTGATTTCAGTGGACGCAGTGTTAACGAATGGTTTCCCCCCTGGAAACAACCATTGAATGAGTCTGGAAGAGGTTTTTTCTGTGGGAAATGTCGGTGTTTGGGTACCCATCTGGGTTTTTCAAGGGTGCCTATGGCTTGGATTGGAGAGTTCATTGGTACTCGGGGCTCCCTGAGGCCGCTTTGCACAGCTGCTTGGAGTCAAGATGTGTCAAGGGTGGCCTTGGTGGCAGAAGTAACTACGGATCATGAAGTCAAAAGTTCCCACAGGGGCAACTATAGTTACTATAGTTCAGAAGGAGCGGGGTAGCAACCCCAGTCGTCCAATCTTCTCCACTCAAAAGCCTTGTTTTGGGAAGGTACTGCAATTTTTCAAAAGTCCTTATAGGATATTATAAGGATAATCCTTGAAGCTAATCAATCATTCCTAACTGACTGGCTAATAAAACCCGTGAAATTGCAAGTGGTTCTTTCTTAATTAATTGCCGATGATGATGAGTACACAAGATAGTTTGAATATACCTTCGGAGCACACACACACACATATATATAATATAATGTTGGTAAAACAATAACAAACCATCCCCAATTTCACCATAAATAGGTTGTATAAACCATTCCCACATCTTACATTTGCTGAAGGTGATTTTTTATTTTCCTGGTCATATGTGCCATGAAAACTGCGTCACGGAAAGCCAGCGGCGCAAGCGGTGGTGCCAATGTGTTGATTGCGCAGGAAAGCCATAGAAGTTGTTATTTTTTCCCAACCCTTTAGGCAAATCCAAGAAATGGATGGTTTATTATGGTTTATTATTGTTTTAACCACGTTACCCCAAGTCCGACTCAACACCTCAAATCAAAGGTCTCCTTTCATTGTTCATAGGCCTTTCCAAATGGCATGTGGCCTAGATCCCTGGAAGAATGGCTATGTTTAACAGGCAAGGCATCCACAAATTTGTCATGTTCCATGGCAATTATATACCAGAAGGTTAGACTTTGATGAACACAACACTGCCAGATTCATCTTGGCTATCAATTCTCAATTCTCGATCAAAACCAGTGGTTTCGGCGTTTAACCAGTTGTGAACAAAATCCTCTACTAAAGGAACCAGTCAACCCCTAGCCAGCCATCATTTCTTGAATGACTTTCGCTTTTTCTTGTGGTGAAAACCTAAAAATCCCTTGAAAAACCATTCAAAATCATCAACCACCATTAAACACCATAAGTTGTCTCGGTAAATCCTTTGATCAGCGCAAACCCTGGATCAACTGGTCACCGCGCGCACCGGCTCCAAGGCGTTTCAGGCACAGAGCCCAGACCGGTGTGTTTTGTTGTATGTGTCTCGTATACATCGCACATCACATATATATATAATATATACAGCAACCGACAGTATTATGTTTATATAGTATATATATATATGTATATTATGTTTATATAGTATATATATATGTATATTATACACTGGTGGGTAGTTTCAATGGTTTCTCAATTTCAACTCTACTTTGGATAATTATATATTCAAATTGACGAGCATGTTTTTTCAGATGGATTAAAGCCGCCAACCATATATGTATATATATATATATTTGTTATGTAAAATTGCATGCAGCCTGCTGTAGACATACTTAGATGATCTTAGATGTAGGTGTATATTTTACGCGTGTTAAGTGTAACAGTCTTTTAGACCAACAGTTTTGTGATCAAAATCATCACATGTGACGCAACGTTTGAAACGGCGCATTGCGCAAGAATTGGGGTGCTGGTAGCCTGGTGATCCTCCTGTCTCTTCTGTTTCTTTTCCTTGCAATTGAATTGCGCTTAAAACTGTGGCTATTCTTGGCGTTTTTCTCTACAAACTTCTTTTTGTTTCTGGTAACCCGCATCGTCCTTCTTTGCATTTACTGTTTGTCTCTTTTGTGTAATATGTTATTCCTCTATTTTGATTGAACCTACGCCCTAGCCATTGTTGTCTTGTTGCTTGAGTAGTTCTGTTGTGCTTGCACTTTCTTTGTCCCAATATTGGTTTAAGATGGTTTAAAGGAAATCCTGCAAGGAAACTGCATACTTGGTGGTAGAAACTAGGGTTTTTTGCGATATCCTCTTGAACCACTCATATTTCGAAGGTTTTGAAGTTCCTGTCACCCATGGACATCATGCCATCCGGAACTTTGTCGCCCAGGTGCAAAGTCCAGATGATCAGCTAAGGGAGAACTGGTCGAAGCACTTGAAAGCCGGGCAGCCCGTTTCTTGAATTTTGTTGGCTGGTAATGATTGATAAATCGCCAATAGCATGCCAGGTATTTAAACCATTTAAACCATCCTCATCCATCCTTTCTATCGGCGTTTGTGGGGGGTGAATCCCAGAGTTTCATCAGCACTGTGTGTTTTTTTGTTGGAGTTGTAAAGGTTAAATCCCCATAGGATCCCTATCATTTGGGAGTCAGATCCCTGTTGGATCCTATTGGGAGCTATGGATCACTATGGCCAGGTTCCAAGTCCCCCAGTGTCAGGTGGAGCAGGCACGAAAATTTTCCACCTGCATCAAGGACGATCAGAAGAATCGATGGGTCAAGGGGTCAAGGTCGGGTAAAAGATGGTAAAAGTATCAATTTTGCTGGGCTCAAATGATCGAGATCATCAAGTTGGGGATTTGTGGAGAATTGTCAGAACTGTTGTGATGATAGGGAAGCTGTTTTGCAACAGTCGGAACTAAGAGGGTGACTCTTTTTCTGTTTCACCTCAACTCGCCCCGGTGTCGCTAGCGAAAGGACGTTTGCAACAGAGATCGAGAAAACCAAACATGCATTGTCTCGAAGAACTCTGGCAATACCGCGGGTGGTCAAGTGAAACAGGAAAACGTTGTCGCGTCTTGGCTTGGGGCGTGGGGGGGTGTCTATTGATTGTTTCACCCCTGGTGAAGCCAACAAAATTGAGATTTGACCATTTTGTGGCATCTTATTATTTGGTTATCTCTGAGGACTGGACAAGGGAAGATTTTACAAGACACCCAAGACACCCCATGTTTGAACATCTTTGATGTGCAGCATAAACATGTCTTCCAAATCAATCCACAATCGACAATCCAAGGTGTGGTTTCTCTGCGGGCCAAACCACAAGAAAGACGACTATCATTGTGAAAAAGATAAGGCGGATGGGCTGGTGGGCTGCTGCAAGATTGTTTGGCAGCTGCTTCACTGGCCGGTATTTTCAAATAGAGGGAACCAACAACAACAGGGAGGCATCATAAGTCCAGAATGAGGATTGAACGTGGATTGAAGCAACAACAGTGACAGTGGGGATATGAACCAAGATGATGAACCAAGTAAAATTTCAAATACACACCGAATGAATACAGCATGATAACATGTTGATTTTCCATCTCTAGCTTGGAGAGAGAGAGAGAGAGATACACTTCCTGCAGCAAATTCGCAGGGGTGTTTTGTTTTTATTTGTTTTTTTAGTTCCACTCATCCATGCTGCTTCATGTTCATTTGTTACTGCCAAGGGTCTTTGGCAGCCGCCATTGGTACACCCTGGCTGCTGATTTGCAGGACCATTTCCATGTGAATTTCACCACGGAGCACTACCCACAAATACAATTCAAGTGTGCCTTGACTGTCCGGATTAGGGGATCTGGATTGATCTGGGGTACACATAGTATACTGTAAGTACAGGGTCTCAATGTTGAAACAGAAAGGTCTCCCAACTTTACGTTTCTGATTTTGGGAGATTTTAAGAATAAACCAGTCTAGGGTTGTCTCAAAATTTGGACCCCGAAACTCGTGGCACTATGTTCCGAGAAAATTTAAAACAATTCCCGTATATTTTGGGTGCGATCCCCCTCTTACGGGATTCTTCCATTTTGAAGCCCTAGCAGGAGAAAATTGAGGTTGTAGATGCCTTTATAGATTTGCAAGCTTGGGTAGACAGGTGAAGTTTTCAACAACTTTGGCGGCCTCAAACATATTCAGCCCTCGCCCCCAGTTCCATGATGTTCCACGTGGTTATCCATGGTGCTTGTACGTTGGGGATCAGGATAACCATGGATAACCCATAGCGGCTGGGCTTCCATGGGGTTCCCATCAACCAGCACACTGCGATGGGAGGCGCTAAAGACGCCCATTGCAACGTTGGGCTCCGATGGCAGCGCGCTCGGAAAGCTGGCGAGGAATCGCACTTCGAGTTGGCCCCAAGGGAAAGCGGAGACACTTGGTGTCGAAGCTGCTGAGATGGCGATAGGTTTTGTAAAATGGGGGTACCCCATGGTACCCCAAGGCACCATGGGTTTTCAATACTAAGTCTTACTAAGTCATGGTCTAGTGATTTGGATTGATTTGGATGATTTGGGGTACCCCCGTTTGAGAAACCTTTATTTGTTCCAATCTAAAATTCCACCATGACCCTTGGAAATCTCTAGGGAATCTCTATAGGAAAGATATGGGAAGATGAGTTTCTTTTTTTCCCGAATGCAGAGCGAAGGGTTCCCGTTTAACTGTGGAGGTCTGGGGGCCGGGGGTGTGTTCACTCGCTGTTTCGGCCTGCAACCGCGCGAGGGCCCTATGGCAGGGCCGCTGGGGAAGAGGGGGCGGGGAGGGCGGGTGGGTGAGAACGGGGGGAGGGCGGGGGCATTCGAGTTCGCGGATTTGTCTTGTTTGTGGGGTGCATGATGATCATGGCTGGGACCCCTGAACACCAAAATCCAAGGAGAACAAAGACTGCTGCAACTCGGAGTATGTCCGAGAAGATTATCCGTTGGCTGAACGCCTGGTCTCGCGTTGCCTCGGTGAACTGCCGAAACCCAAAATGCCCAAGAAGAAATGAGGCAATGAGGTGTGGCTGACCCAAAGTTGTCAGGCCCTCCCAAAAACCTCCAAAGATCTCCAAAGTAGCTCCAAATGGAACAACATTTGTAGGCATTTATGACTTATGATCATTTATGGTTTATGGATGTTTATGGTGGGGTTGCCACATTGAGGTGAGGGAAGGTGCTCAAAGCAAGCATTCCCAGAGCTTTCTTGTGTTCTGTGGTCATTTCTTGACTGTGGGGGCTGGGGTCGACCCAGTCCCTCGCGATGTAAGCGGAAAAAGTTCCAGGTCAAGCCGCTATACCCCTTGCTACGGGGCTGGGCTCGCCTCGCTTTACTTGTTCGGCATGTTGAGCATGGACATATAATATAATTGTATAATTGTGAATTTCATATAGTTACCGCATGTTACTATATCTTTCTGTTAAATTATCCATCCTCATTTTTGTTTGTTCAGGTTTCTGATTCCTTTTCGATTGAATCCCCAATGGAATCCCCAATTTGGCACCTCAGATGGACTGTAAAAACCATCCCTCAATGATACGTCTAGAAATCCAGAAAGTATCATTGGCTTTACCACATGCGATGATCCAATATCTCAGATGTTGTTGGTCAAATCCACATAGTAGAGTTGACCACATTGATATTGCCATTAACATCATTAACATATAGCAATATCCAGACACTATCTCACTATCCCATGTAGAATTCACAATTCTCATAGGTACAATGATGGTATGGTTAAATCGCTCATGTTGATCCAATCATGCCATGGGTGCCACATGGTGCCACCCGATCCCTCTTTTTGTTGACCCCTCCAGGTGAACGGCGCTGGGTCCTGGCCGAAGCCTTGCAGACCACCATGGTCTTCAAGGCTTCTGCGAGAGAATCCCAGAGATATGGGTCAGCGGTGTGTTTGCCTCCCGGGACTGCCAGACAACTTGAAAGGGCAACTGTTGGGCCCCAAGTAAGCCCCCAGATTTCTCACAGGTTTCAAACTGAAGTGCGACAGTGCAGTGTGCAGGTTACTTTTGCAGACCTTTGGAGGGTTGAGCCAATGTTGAGCCTTGCGGAGTGACATGATACTGAAGGTGTTCTGAAAGGAAGTCAGCCCAAACATGCCCAAACCAAATTTGTCATTGAAACCATGGCTCGATGAAACGTTTGGCTGGAGCCTTGAAGATGAACGCCGTGTTGATCTTCAATGCCTCGGCCAGACCTTTCATTCACTCGTGGTTTCCATGACAAAGCTGGCAAAAACATGTGTTCAGTCGTAGACCTTCCATGTCATGGCGACCATGACGAACCTGGACTTTCCGACCTGCAGTCCAGTCGAGCTTCTTGAGGTACAGCATGAACAAGGGACCATGCCGTGCATCATGCAGGTCATCCATGTCATTTTTTTTGATGGCATTTTTGCCCATTGATTCGATTGATGCTACTTCACGCAGAGAAATTGTCCAAGACGCAGACGTTTTCACGTATGATGGGGGCCATTTGAAACTGATAATGAAGCGCACTGAAATGCCAAGAGGCAGTGCAGTGCGACAGTGCAGTGTCAGGTTACTTTTGCAGACCTTTGGAGGGTTGAGCCAATGTTGAGCCTTGCGAAGTGACATGATACTGAAGGTGTTCTGAAAGGAAGTCAGCCCAAACATGCCCAAACCAAATTTGTCATTGAAACCATGGCTCGATGAAACGTTTGGCTGGGGCCTTGAAGATCACGCCGTGTTGACCTTCAATCCTTCGGCCAGACCTTTCATTCACTCGTGGTTTCCATGACAAAGCTGGCAAAAACATGTGTTCAGTCGTAGACTCGCCAATTGGTATGGTACAGGATGGGGCCCCCAGTCACTTGTTGCGTTCAGTTGCCCGAGGTGTGGCTGACCCAAAGTTGTCAGGCCCTCCCAAAAACCTCCAAAGATCTCCGAAGTAGCTCCAAATGGAACAACATTTGTAGGCATTTATGACTTATGATCATTTATGGTTTATGGATGTTTATGGTGGGGTTGCCACATTGAGGTGAGGAAAGGTGCTCAAAGCAAGCATTCCCAGAGCTTTCTTGTGTTCTGTGGTCATTTCTTGACTGTGGGGGCTGGGACCCAGTCCCTCGCGATGTAAGCGGAAAAAGTTCCAGGTCAAGCCGCTATACCCCTTGCTACGGGGCTGGGCTCGCCTCACTTTACTTGTTCGGCATGTTGAGCATGGACATATTTAATATAATTGATTATAATTGTGAATTTCATATAGTTACCGCATGTTACTATATCTTTCTGTTAAATTATCCATCCTCATTTTTGTTTGTTCAGGTTTCCGATTCCTTTTCGATTGAACCCCCAATGGAATCCCCAAAAACGCACCTCAGACGGACTGTAAAAACCATCCCTCAATGATACGGACTGTGAAAGTATCATTGGCTTTACCACATTCGATGATCCAATATCCCCAGATGTTGTTGGTCAAATCCACATAGTAGAGTTGACCACATTGATATTGCCATTAACATCATTAACATATAGCACTATCCATACACTATCTCACTATCCCATGTAGAATTCACAATTCTCATAGGTACAATGATGGTATGGTTAAATCGCTCATGTTGATCCAATCATGCCATGGGTGCCACATGGTGCCACCCGATCCCTCTTTTTGTTGACCCGTCCAGGTGAACGGCGCTGGGTCCTGGCCGAAGCCTTGCAGACCACCATGGTCTTCAAGGCTTCTGCGAGAGAATCCCAGAGATATGGGTCAGCGGTGTGTTTGCCTCCCGGGACTGCCAGACAACTTGAAAGGGCAACTGTTGGGCCCCAAGTAAGCCCCCAGATTTCTCACAGGTTTCAAACTGCAGTGCGACAGTGCAGTGTGCAGGTTGAGCCAATGTTGAGCCTTGCGGAGTGACATGATACTGAGGGTGTTCTGAAAGGAAGCCAGCCCAAACATGCCCAAACCAAATTTGTCATTGAAGCCATGGCTCGATGAAACGTTTGGCTGGGGCCTTGAAGATCACGCCGTGTTGACCTCCAAGGCTTCGGCCAGACCTTTCATTCACTCGTGGTTTCCATGACAAAGCTGGCAACAACATGTGTTCAGTCGTAGACCTTCCATGTCATGGCGACCAGGACGAACCTGGACTTTCCGACCTGCAGTCCAGTCGAGCTTCTTGAGGTACAGCATGAACAAGGGACCATGCCGTGCATCATGCAGGTCATCAATGTCATTTTTTTTTGATGGCATTTTTGCCCATTGATTCGATTGATGCTACTTCACGCAGAGAAATTGTCCAAGACGCAGACATTTTCACGTATGATGGGGGCCATTTGAAACTGAAAATGAAGCGCACTGAAATGCCAAGAGGCAGTGCAGTGCGACAGTGCAGTGTGCAGGTTACTTTTGCAGACCTTTGGAGGGTTGAGCCAATGTTGAGCCTTGCGGAG
>CAMXCT020000174.1:127500-137500 GCA_947184155.2 Cladocopium goreaui
CTATGTGCTGAGCTTGGCCGAGGCTGAGGAGTTGGACGATGTGTTGCGGAGCAGCGAGTGCCGTGGCAGGATTTGCCGTTGCCATCAATGAAAATGGTATATATAGTAGTAATTTCTAATAATAATCGTGATAATCCTGGTATATTTGTAGTAACGGATAGTAATAATAATTATAGCGATAGTAGTAATATGTAGTAAAAATTGTAAATTTGACTATAGTAATGGATAGTAACGGTATATGTAGTAGCAATAATGATATTATGATAATGATAAATCATAAATAGTAGCAATAATAATATAGTAGTAATATGTAGTATCATGATATTTTATTGTAGTAGTATATAGCAGTAGTAAATTTAAACATGATGGTATATAGATGTATATAGTAATAGTAATGGTATATATTAATGGTTCTGGAATAATGATGGTATATGATAGTAGCATTGGTAGTATATATTAGATTATATGAGTAGTTATAGTAATAGTAGATAGTAGTAGCAAGATTAGTATGTAATAGTCATAGGAATGATGGCAATATAATGGTAAATAATAGTAGTAATAGTACAAGAATGGTATATGTTTGTATTTATAGTAGTATATGATAGTAGTATATATATTGTATCTTCCTGTAGTATTCATAATAGGTGGTATTATATAGTTCATATAATCATGGTGTTATAGTATATAATAATAGTCATAGCAATGATGGTATATAATAATAGTATAATGATGGTACATTAATAGTAGTATACAATGATGGTATATACTAGTAATTATAGTAATAGTAAAAATAGTATACAATAGTAATCATAATATACAGCCAGAATGATTAGTAGTATATAATAGTCATAGTAATGATGGTATCATGATAATAGTGATAGTAATAGTGATGGTTAGTAAAGTTGATGATTAATTTGTTGCATGGCTATTGAACACGGCACATCTAGTTCGTTGATTTACCTAACAGAAATAGTGATTTTCTATAGCTATGTTAGTTTACCAGAGAGTAGCTTTAGTTTTATGATTAGTTAACACAGTGAACAGTTAATGATCAGCTTTTTGTTGTGTTCTATTAACTATATATAATTAATTATGATTAACGATATGTTACCATCATAACTCAAAACCCAATTATCTATTAATAGGTCATGATCTTATCAATAGTAATTCTCATAATCATGGATACAGATACAGAGAGAGAGATAATCATCCATGAGAGTAGTTGTATACTAGTTAACTACCATAATTATAGTAAGCCCAATGATAAACTATCCCAAAAAATAGAAATTTTATTGGTGGTATCAACCCCCCCAAATGATAGGTTGATAGCTGGGTTTCCCACAATAAAAAACAGTTCAGGATTACAGTCGTTCTTGAATAATGGTTGTCTCATGAAAACTCCTTTTCAATTTAGTTCGGCTAGATTTCCCAGCTAGCCATGTTTCAATACTGGCGGATTTAGCAAATATTAACTAACTATAGAGTGCTTAAATGGGTCGACACCTATGGTATAGGGCTTGAATGAAGTGAAACCAATGATATAGGGCTTAAATGGGGTGAAACCAATAATACAAGAGTGGGGTAAAACCAATGATACTGTATCGGGCTTTTTTATGGGCTGTTTCGTGTTTCGGCTGGTGATTCAACCAATGGGGGGGCCAGTTGGAGCTACGAATTGAGTGGGCCCCAACCACGGCCGATAGTTCACCAGTGATATAAGGCTTATATTTTTTTGGGGTCATAACCATGGATTTACGCGTCAAAAATAGGGGATGGGGATGATGTGAGGGATAGAATGGGTATACAGTCAATGGCTACGATGGGTAGTCAAACATGGCGAGCGATATGATTTATGTACAACATTGTATGATGATAAAATGATATAGGGTTTTAATGGATAGGGATTACCATGATTTCGCCATCAAAAATATTGTGGACATTTCCATGAAACATATTTGGGATATTGTTTGAAATGGATTGAAATTGGTGGGATTTGAGATTTGATTTAAGTCCATCGAGATGGCTCAAGTTCCCAGCGGCTTATTGATAACGAGAGCCCCGATCCATTGACTAAAATATTTCCATGTCATTCAAAGATACATCAAAAACATCCTGATCTTAAGATCCCAATACCTTATCTTGACCTAAAGATCATATACTCTGCTGTAAATTAACATAGACCCTGAAAATGACTAATTTTGAGTGGAAACTAATCTTCCAACCCTGAAAAATGGCAGGGTCATGTTAATTTACTGGAGGGTAACCATTATTAATCAGTATCAGTCATCAACTATCTCATGATATTAGTATTAATCATCTATTAGTGATTATTCATCAACTATAATATCAGTATAAATCGGTGTTTATTATTATCTAAGCATTAATCACGTTCGCGGTCGGAGGCTTTCGGCCTCGGCTGCCTCCGTCTCGGGTCGCGATGTGGACACCGACCTGGAGCGGGCCGAGCGCTTGTCGGGCTGGTCCACCTCAGCTTCCTCCGGGTGCAAGGTGCGGGAAATGTGCCAAAACTCGCCTGAGCTCAAGGAATTTCATATTTGTATATATATATATATAATAACATTACATAACTATATAATGTTTTGCCGTGATTTTTGTTTGGAGGTTTGAAATTTGTAGATGGTTTCCATGCCAGTGATTTTGTTATGAATTCATGGGGGTTTCCATTGCCAAGTTTAGATTTCTAGAGGCTACACTAGCTGCACGCGGACTGGGGTAATCCACGTGAGAATCGATGAGTAGGACCTCGATCATTCTGTGTTTGGGGAATCGACTTTCGCGTGACCCACGGAAATTGATTCGAGCGGCGTGGTTTTACATTTTTTTCTTTACGCTGTAATTCTCCAGGTAGCAAGACGACTCCCATTGATGAGGATAATTGTGGGACGGATGGCTCGAACATCAGCCAGATTAAATATGGGATTTCATTAGGCTCGAACCAACAAATCGAAGCAACAAATAATATATATATATATAGAACTGAACTAATGTATTTTTTCCTGATTTTTCTCGGAAATCTCAAGTGACCAAGCTCCTTGAAATGATCCTGATCATGGTCAAAACATGCTTCCCACAGGGGGACACTCCTATAGAACATTCACGTTCATTCATTTTAATTTCAAACAATTCAATTTCATTCCAAATAGCTCAATTTCATTCCAAATCCTTATATTTCATTCCAAACAACTATTTTTCATTAATACGTTTTCGGTTATTTAAGAATTACTTAAATATTTTTTGTTAATTTAAACATGTTTTTCTGTTTTTGTTTTGTTTTTTTTGAAGTTTGTAGATTTGCTTGGTGGATTTTTGGGACTGTTTGGAACTTTTTGTTTTTTTTAATCTTTTCAGCATTTTTGGATTTTCTTGGAACTCTTTGTTTTTTGTTTTTTTTTGATTTGATTAGTTTATTTCATTTTTTGGAGGTTTCGATTTTCTTTTTGAATTGTTGGATTGATTTTAAGTTTTTTTAATTGAGTTTTTTTTAACACAACACATTTTGGAATTTTTGATATTCTTTTGAAAGGATAGCAACCTTTAGGAGTAGCGCTGTTAGGAGTAGCCTATGGCTCTTCAAAGGGGACGGTCATCATATGTCATTACCCTGAATAGAGGTGAATATACGAATGATGCTAATCCAATGGGAGGGGATCACAGTGGGAATTTCAGGACCCTGAAATGGAGGTACTGTATATACCATCTGGTTATTTGTGCCATAGCGATGGAAAATCACCATTTTTAATAGGTAAACCGGTAAACCATCTATAATTGGGGCTTGGCTTCCATGGCTATGTTAAATAACCAGAGGGTACTATATAAGGCTATAGTTTGGGCTATAGTTTGAGGGTATTTCCGAAAAAAGAGCCGATTCATAGGCCTTGAAAAAAATGCAATCGGTACATCATGGTACATCCAACCCACTGGTCCCTGCAATGGCCATGGGATGGATGACCATACCGCATATGCCAATTTCATGTGGCCCGATAATACACCATTCCATGAATCAAACAGAAAAGGGGGTCATAAACATCATCCCATTTCTTTTTTGGGGGAAAAGCCAATTTCATAAACCTCAAACTTGGGATTGGTCGTTATAGTTACCCTATAATTATCCATTATCATCCCACAATTGCCGCATATGTTTTACAATGTTCTCATTAGTATCTCCAATTTAACGATCCCCTATGAGGTTCACCACATGAATGAATCATCAGAACCATGAGGATTATATAACCGTTTGCTATGGAAAATGGAGCATAGAAATAGATGTTTTACCTATTAAAATGGTGATTTTCAATAGCTATGTTAATTTACCAGAGGGTAATATCCATATACCCAACAATATTAGCACCATGAAAATATCCATAAATCCATTAAAAAATATGAGTACCATTCATTATCCATCAATGCCAGCACCATTCATATCCATTAATATCAGCACCATTCATACCCATGAATTTTCCCATTCATGCCCTTGTGAGAAAAATGGTTTGCCATGGCTTGATCTCATGGTGCACGATCTCACAAGGGCAGCGACCAGCTCCTCTCCCGCTGGGAAACCGAAGATAAAGAGTTGCGCCAAGAGTTGCTAGCGCTGCAGAGCTCCTTGGCCGGGGGTTCAAGGTAAACTGGGCAAAATTTTGGGGGTTAACCAGCAAAAAATGGAGGTCTCATGGGGTTTGATAAGGGTTTTGGTGTAGGGCCCCACGAGTAGTTTGATAACTTAGTGTATATAACTAGGGACTAGGGATCTATAGGGTTTGAGAGAGAGAGAGAGATATATATACACTATAGGCTTTCTATAGGCTCTTATCGGGATATAGACCTAGCAAAAATGGGGATGAGATGGGATATACCCTCTGGTAGGATGAACACAGCGAACTGGAAACTAAATGGACCATGGCTTCCATAGCTATGTTAGTTTACCAAAGGGTGACTAGGCCAACTGAACTTGTTTGGCACGTTACCCTTTGAGAATGAAACATGTCAAACGTGGCTTGCTGGAAAATCCCTTATTTAGTTGGATGTTTTTCCCATTTGCTCATTTTGATCGGGATTTACCAGCTAGCCATGTTGATTACCGGAGGGTAACTTGGTTTATGTCAGATATGTCTACAGTTCCATGGGATCCAAAACCCATCTATAACCGGGTGGGCCTTGTAGGACATGACATGGGAAATTTTGAGCCACCTGAGTCTTGTCCTAGGCGATTGTGGACAAATCATTGTTAGCCATTCTTGTATCATTATTGGCCATTTTACTAGCCATTATTAACTAGTATCAACCATTATAATCCACTAATTGCTAGCTAATATTAACCATTATTGACCATCATGAACCATTATAATCATCAACATTAGGACCAATGTACTAACATGAACTAACATTAACCATTTACTAGCTAGTTAACATGAACCATGTTAGTACCAGTTACTGTAACTAGTTAGCTATTGACCATTACTCTAACCATTAAAAGCCGTTTACCATTAGTCCCGTTAGCCATAGTTATCCATCATTCGCCACTAGTTACAAAAGCTATAAACCATGATTTAGCCATAATTACATATAATTACATATAATTGCTAGCTACTAACCATTATTAACCACACAATTACTAGCCATAATTACATATTATTCGCCATTAGTTAGCCATAATTAACCACATAAGGTGCCAAGTCCTCCGCCGCCTCCGAGCTGCGCTCGGGCCTCCGACGCCTCCGCAGCGCCTGGGCCACGCCGGCAGCGCACAGCGAAGCGCTGCCGGTGCTGGCGGCGGCGCTGCCGCAGCTGGCGCAGCGCCTGGGCCAAGGGCGGGGGAAAGGCTGGGAGATGGGGATTTCACTGAAAAAATGGGGGGAGCATTTTGACTCCGATTCTTTTTGTGATCCAAACATGGGGAGAGATGGGTAGTTGAAGGTGATTGTTTGCCATGAAGATTTGGATTTGAAGATGATTTAAGCAGCAAGACTGGTGGTATCATGGGACATGAAGCAACAATGATGGGTATATGGGGGATTTTTGAGATACCTACGAACCTAAAACGGTGATCTTATATATATATATATAGTGTGCATAAATAAATAAGTATATATATATATATACATATAGATACATAACCCTTATGTGTGTTCCCTTCCGTTAATGTTAATTCATGCAACTAATTGTGACATACTGTGGAAATCCTGGTGTCGCGTATTTGGATCTAATCATTCTGGGAAAGGGATGATTTTCGAACTGGAACATGGGGATTGGACGGCCGTTTGGAAGATTAATGATGAACCTTCATTTTAGTGGCCTTGGCGCCAACTTGGAGTTAGCACCATTTGTGGGAAGTCATTGATTAACTGGGCTATGGTCTTTGGGATTGAGCTTGCCACATTAAGTTTTGGATAAGTCCACTTGAGGGGAATATCCTTTTGGTATTTGGAAGGTGTCTCACTTAGCAGCTGGTAAACTACCTATGCTTAACCTCCTTTTTTTGAGGATTTATACCACCCATTTCTTGCAAGTCGTTTCAGAAGAGTTGTGGCTTTAGGTTGAGCACATTGCCTAGAGTTGCCGGTTACTAAGACAAAAGCTTTCAAGTCATGTGAGCGTGACATCACGCCACTTATGTATGGGTCATGATCCAGCTCGTTCATGGGATGCGCATCCAAGATCATCCAAGTATTTCATGAATCTGATCCAAGTAGTTTTGCGCTTGAGATATCACCTTCGGATGGGTCATGATGTTGCTGATTTGTTTCCCAGCATTGGTTTTTGTTCGCATATTGACCCGTTACCATCTAAAAAAGCACTGACACTCCCAAATTTGCCAGATCCATCCAGATCCCCAACTCCCCCAAACCACATCACACCCCAACCCCCCAAACCCCAGTCCCTAGGAGCTGCGCGGATTCCCTCCACGGCGATGATGACTGGGCCACCGCCGAGGCCCAGCTCTTCGAGGCCCTGGCGGAGCACCTCCCGGCGCAGGGCCCAGCCGGGCCCTGGGGGCCGCTGGAGCCGGACTTTGCCCCGCGTGGCTTCGGGGCGACTCGGTGGGCGGCGACTCGGGGGTGAGATTTTGGTGATGTGTTGGGTTTTCCCCTTTTGGTTGGTATGTAATTGATAAATATATATATAATATATTCATATATACATACATACACACAGACAGATAGATAGATAGATAGATAATTATATATACACTTAGCATGTATATTTATATATATATATATATATACCGATTCCTCTAAAATTTCACTGGGTTGAAGTTAGTACATATGTTAGTCCGTTCTTCTAGTTTTATTGGATTGAGAGGGGTGGTGCAGATCAACACAGTGGATTAACCAGTTGCGGACTGGTGATGTTAGGTGAATGATGCATGGACTCTTAGAACTTTGGATAGGAAAAGGTGGAGAATTGTCATGGAGAAACATGATCATGGAAACTAACACATAATACATACAGAAATCCAGTGGGTGATTGTTTTTTTGGCAGTCTCCCATTTCAGAATTAGCTTTCAATATCTGGGCCCAAGTTTGGATAGAGAGGCAAAGTTGTAGCCGTTGTAGCTTCATGTAGCTTCCAAACTCCCGCAAAGTAGGTGAGGATTCTTGTTGTGGAAAACCCTCATTGATCTTCAACGAGCATTTCCTAACATGTGCGAGTCATCAGCTGGTGCTTAACTCGTTGGATTGAGCAGTATTCAAACCCCCTTTGTGGTTGATTGTTAAAAACGGGGATTATACCCAATAGATCTTGTTGGTTGATGATAAGGGATTATACCATATTATACCATATTATACCCAATATTATGGATGACTATATATCATAAAATCCAAGAACCAGTTCTACGATAGTCACAGTTCCTACTATAATACACCATATTAGACCCATATTATACCCATATTAGTGGGGAATCCCCTTCCCAACCAACCAGTAGGGTTCCGCCCTGAGGACAAGGAGGTGCTCCTCAACGAGGTGCCAGGCGCGGGCGGGCCACGCTCGGCGGAGGAGGAGCGCGACCAGACGGCGCTGCAGAATTTATTGCTGCGGATCGAACGCTTGAGCCAACGCATGGAGGAAGAGGTGGATGCTCCAACGTTGAACCAACAAACCCTCCGAAAATTGGAAGTCGGAGCACTGGGTGGGTATCCATGATATTCCGATATTCCCTATGAGTCATGGGCAGGCAGTTGTAGTTATGAACTGAGTTTCCCAACCACATCTTTGTTGAGTTGTTGTTTTTAGATGTTTTTAGCCTATAGTTACAGTTGAAAAAATAAGAAAGAGAGAGACAGAGACAGAGAGAGAGAGAGAGAGAGTTGATTTACCTACACAAAAGCACACTGCTAAATCGCCAAAGGAGAGGATCCTTTCAGCAGAATTTGGGCAACCTATTGTTGGATATATTTGGGGTACAGGGGAACATCCATTTACCGGCTATTTTTGGTATTCACGGTACCAGGGAGTTGCTGGGACCGCATATCTTTGGTCATCTCTGGTCATTTTGAAGTAGTAGCAGTCCATTTTTTTTGGGGGTTACCCCAACTTTTTGACCCAGTTTGGAATCAATGACATCAATGACTCAGTTTGCATCAAAGATTGAGCCTGGGATGATCCAAAGTGAAACGCTGTGGCATGTGCATTTAAAAGTTTGGCGTTTGAGCTGCACAAATTAGGCGCAAATTAGGCTTGATGATGCTTTCACTAGCGAAAGGTTGGGATTTCACCTTCAAACATGGGTATTTTAACAAGCCTAATTTCATTAGCAAATTCTAGGTTGCAGGGGAACTATGGGGTGTTGAACCAGCCAAAAAAACTATGGCTATGTGGATGTAGCCAGCAAATTGTGGATTGAACCACTCACAACATATTTAATCCACTCACTGGTGGTTTTGAGTTTTGAGAATCTAAAATCCCCAAAAAAGAACATTAAGAGCAGCAAAACAACGCGTTTGTTTTTTTTTTTCTGTCATGCACAATTTCCAGGCGCTGGGCGGAGACCGAGTCCAGCAAGTTCCGATGCGACCGTTGGACGCGCAGGCGAAGAAGCGAGCCAAAGAACAGAGGAAGTTGCTGGGAAGCACATGGCCATTTGGGGGGTTCTTAAAAGAGGGGGGCAAATCATGCAACATGAAATCATTAGTAAAAAATTAATGGTCTTGGGCTGTCTTGGGGTACCATCATTTTAGGAACCCACCTAATTATGATATAAATATATATACATATATGATATATATATATATACACAGTATATATATATATATTTGACACACACACATATATATATATTAATAAATAAATAAATATATAGATAGATATATATTTATTAATATGTATATATATCTATGCATACCAATATACATATGTATATATATATATATATATTGTGTATAGATGCAGCAGCAACCAACTAAGTAGGGTTCTTAATACGTAATAATCGAGTAATTAATCTAGTACGTATTCATAAGATATATAGGATTCATACTGTGTAGATAATCTGGATGAATTTGATCATGACTGAACCCATCTTGACCGGAATTCTAGAATGATGGGAATTGATTCGGGGAATCATCCCCGTAGCTGGCCGCAAGTTTCAGCTATTTTCAGGTTAGTGAAATACTAGCATTCAGCCAGATTGTAGTTACCCTCCACAATATGAGTTTCGGCAACAAAATGGCATGGTTTAGCTTGGCCTGACCCTCCAGCAATAAAAGCCGGTTATGTTTGTTCGTGTATAGCGCCATCCAACTATGTATGCATACATATATATATATATTGGGGCATATATATATATTGGGGCATATATATATATATGTATATAATATAGTATAATATATAATATATAATATATAATATAATATAATATATAATATAATATTTAATATAATATAATATTGTAGAATATAATATCCACCACAAACTCGAGGGAGAGTGAGAGAGGGAGAGACAGAGACAGAAAGAGAGAGAGAGAGAGAGCATGAGCATATATAGA